>BSBK01004631.1:430000-642500 GCA_027943335.1 Chamaecyparis obtusa | reverse complement strand
ATCTATAGTTTTAACCTAAATTATATCAAAATAAGTGAGATTAATTGTTTTTAAAAATAATATTAAAATAAACATAAGAAAGTCTAATATAATAAAATTTTAAAAGACTTTCAAAGAGAATAAGATAAAATCTAACTTTTTCTTATACCAATCGAAGAATAATGATAAGAATATTTTAAAACTATCACCAAAGGGGCATCTGCATATGCTAAAAAATACTAGCGAATAGAATCAAACTAAGGTGTTGAGAAATAATAAAACCATCTTTCCATGGTGGAAGAAATTATCGTATAAAAATGTGCTAAAAAAGTGTCATGCAAATCTGTGAGAATCCCTTCCAAAAGGTATATTAGGGTATATTACTTATATTATATCTGCAAAAGAGTGGATTTGGATAGGAATAGAATGGTGATAATCAATTTGATTCAATGTCATGAAAGGCGTCAGCAAATGATGAAAGAGCGCACCTCGTTAGCATGGAAAGAAGGCATTTAGAAGAATAGAAGTATTTTATTTTAGAAAAATAATATTCATTGCCAAAATAGAATGGAATGTTTTCAATTAAAAATGATCTAATGTAAGATTACTTTAAAATGTTATTAATTTAAATTTGAAAGTTGTCAAATGAAGAATGATATTTTGTTTGTTATTACTTGTTTGTTTTTTTATGGTATGATCGTGCATATACATAGGTCATATAAATGTTCAAAAGGATAAAGTTAATAGTGTGAAAAGATGATAAATATATTAAAAAAATTATAGATTTAAGATAAGCAAATATGAAAATGTCAATTGGCACTTGGATTGGTATAAATGGCTAAAGTATGGGCTAAGGGGAGTCTAAAGTGTTATAAGGAAATGGATACTAAAGTGGACAAAACTTACAAGTCAAAATTTTAGGGTATACAATTTTCAGTATTACACTTAGTACTAAATAAGATAATAACATTTTACTAATAATATAAAAATTAAGAACTAGTGAATTTCATTTATGTAATATTCTAACGAAATCAAGATAGAACTTTCCAACATAATAAATCTCCCTTCAATATTCAATCAACAATAAAGAGTTACAAATGAACAAGGGGTCACGTCCTAAAATTTACTATGACCATAGTTAATATTCAGCAAAGAGGTTGCCCACAAAATCCATGCTTTAGTAAAAAAAAATGGTCAAACTATAGGACACTCACCTCACCACCACATGAAATCATTAGGCACATGACCTACTATTCAATTACTTTATCTAACACTATCTATCCTATGACGCTTGAACATACTCCCTAAAAATATACCACTTATAAGTGAAATCCCTAGAAAACCTCATCCAAACCAATGATGGGCTAACCAAACATGGGCAAGTGGCTTAGTTGATAGAGGAATCCAACAACAAATAAAATATCCCAACTTCAATTCCTAGTCGGTCCCTATGCATTGTAGCTCAACATGTGATATCTAAGTCAATCTAGGAGCCCCAAGAAACTACAATGTAGTTTAAGACTTGGTGTTGGAAATAAGCCACACTTTACTAACAATGGACTACCACATGAAATCACTAGGTACATGACCTAGTTCAATTACCCTACTTGTCCTATGACACTTCATGTTCCCTAAACACACGCCACTCATAAGTGAAATTCCTAGAAAATCACACACAAAGCAATGACCAAAGAAGGGCTAGCAACTCTATTTGTAGAGCACTCTAATAGAAAATGGGATGTCATAAGTTTGAGTCCTAGTTGATCCATATGTGGTGTAGCTCAACATGTGATATCTAAGACAAGCTAGAAGCCCCAAGCACCTACAATGTAGCTTAAGACATGGTGTTTGAAATAAGACACACCTGAACTAATGATGGACTGTCCCATGAGGGTCAAAACAAGTCCAACATGACACCTGAGTTGGTTTAGTGGTAGAGAACTTGTACTCTTCAAAGAAACACCATGAATTCAAACCCTGCAAGCGGTAAGATATGTATGTCTCATTTGCAGCATAGTTAGGTGCCTCCTTCAAGAAGTACATGGCAGTCTCAAATTACTAGACCCAAAAAAAGATTGATTGATATAATAGACTACTATTAAATCCATTTTCTTTTCTATTTACATATCTTGTCCTAAATTTATTTCTTTCTTTTAATTTTTTCCCTATCATATTTGAAATTCCCCTTCTCTAATCCAAAATATTTTTATTTTATAAGACTACAAGAGAGAATAGAAGAAATATAAAAAATGTTTAGAATGTTACTTATCTTGAAAATTATCCTAATTAAAATAATAGACATGAAATAATGTTGAGAGAGATAAATAATCGAACATTAATGATAAAGCATAATGCTATTGTAAATAAGTCTAATTTAAATGATACACATGAAAGAATGTCTTTGAGAGAGACAACTAATTTGACATTAATGGACTAGAGCACAATACTAAGTTTAGTTGGTGTGGCTAAGTAATGACATGTAAACAACATAATGAAAAATATTATCATGTGAAAAGAAAGAATAAAATCATTTGATAAAATATCAAAAGAACAATAAATAACTCTTAGAATCAATACTCAATATATGTCTTTCAATGTAAATAGACATAAAAGAAAATAATATACCAAAAAATTTAAAAAAAAACAATATTCGAAATATATAGAGAATCCACTAAAAGAAACAATATTTAAAAATATAAAGAATCCACTTGCCCATTTGCATGCAAAATCTTCCACATTTATAATGGAAACTACAATATACTTTATTGGTTGTAGAATTGGAAATCCATTAGATGTCTAACAGATTGTTGCATTGAGGAGTAAGATCATAGTCTCTTACCATTAAAATAGATGCATGTGCAGCAGTGCCAACTATAGAGAAAATGGCATATGGGAAAAGATAAAATCTAGCTTTTTTCCTCGTAGCAATCTAACTTGAAAATGCCTTATAAGAATATTTAAAAACCATCACCAAAGAGGCATGTGCATATGCTAGAAATACTAGCGAATACAATCACAATGAGTAGTTGGAAAGGAATTAAAACATTCTTCCATGGTGGAAGAAATTATCTTTGAGAAATTCATTACAAAAAGTGTCTACAAATCTAAGAGAATCCCTTTCAAAAGGCGTTAGGGCATGTTAATTTTGGAATGTGCTCAAAATACAAAAGAGTGGTATTCTTTATGAAATTGAATGATGCATCGGGATAGGAATGGAGTGGTAATAATTAATATTTTTCAATTTGAGTGGAGGTGTTAGCCAATAAGAGTTTGAGACCATCTATTTTCTTGTTATAAGGATATTTTATTTGTACATGGTAGAAGTAGAGGTGTGTGTAGAGATGAAATCAAAAAGAGGGGTGAGTTTAAAACTTGTGAATTGAAATGTTAATGAGTTTCGAGAGTGATTAAAGAAATGAATTAAAGAGAGACGATTTTGAGAGTGAATCTATTTGTAGCGAAAGGTATTGGATTTATTTCTTGTATTTGTTGTTAAGCAATAAAGAAATGATGAACCATAAAAAATGTGTTGAAAGATTTAATTAGAGTAGGGAAGGGTTATAGAGTAGTGTTTGTAAATTATATATTTTTTAGAATAGAGATCGTTCGAATTGTAAAATGTGTTTAAACAAATGTATTTAAATACAAGTGTGGAGTAATAAATTGTATGTTTATGTATGTGTGTGATTCATTTCTTGTAATTGTTTTTTATATTTAAAAGCAACAAAAACTAGGGTGATGACTCCTTACAGTACCACATCCTGAGGGCATATAGACACAACACACTAATAATAGATAAACATCAAAACTTGCCTAAAATGGAGCTATTAAAAGAAAGAAAAACATGGGTCATAGATAAGTAGCCTATACACATGAAAGTTAGCACCATCATACGAAGTATTATTAGTCAAAATAGAACAAACAGAAAAGTTGTCTAAAAACATACTAGTACAACCAAAGTTGTAAAAAAAATAACAAGAGTTCAAAGAGCCACTCAAGTTAAAACCATAAATATACAGGAAAGCCCTAGGGGAAGGGGTTTGAAACCTGTTAAGCCTTCTGTGAGGATTTAATATCACAACCTGATTGATACAACACATTGGACCAGTCGTTAGCAAGGAATTCAAACAAATCCTTGTTCTTATTCACCCAGAATCTTGTGTTGCAATAGGCAAAGAGAGGTTGTTGAGTTGTGCTTTACACAAAGACTAAATTTAGATATGCTTACAAGATTTCTTTCGGCCTCACTCACTCTATTCTTAAGACTGTTCACCTCCATCTACAAGCTTTCCAAATTCATGGTTGAAGACATGTCAAAGGTGGACATTATAGGTTTCTCCTTAGAGGGGAGAATATCGGTACTTGTATTAGCAATTTGCTCCTTCCTTTTATCAGAGGTATACAATGAGCTATTGGAGGTAGAATTATTGGATCCTCCACTATCATTAGTCTCTACCTCATCTTCCTCCATATTCATACTTTTCTCAACCTTGTCATGAGCAATCTGGTTTGCATGTTCCATGTCTTCCTTTGAGTCATAATCCACAAGCAGCATTTTTCCTTCCTTCGCAAATCTATTGGCCAGTCTATTAGATCTTTGAGGGGTGCTATGTTCTTCCTCCTCTTCCTCATCACCCTCCAAGTTAACCTCCTGAACATAGAATTTAGCTTTTTTAGGTGGGGGGAGGTTTCTTCTTTTTCTCTTGGAGGCCAATTGCAAGGAGTGTTTTCCCTTATGGCCATTGTCAGGGGTAGCAACATCAGAATTTTGAATTTTAGGGGTGCTCATCTAAGAGGCCATTTTGCTAGCTTCTAGGTTTTGGATACCTTTTTTCTTAGTCTGGCCAAGTATGTCAACAATGCTAGTAGGTTGGGGGGATTGCAACATAGGGGCTTCATAGACAACAATGGGTTTAGGAGGAAAAAGGGCCAGGTAAAAATTGAAAATCCTAAAAATGAGGCACCGGTGCAAGAAAGTTGGTTTCTTACCCTAGCGGATACCATCCTTAACCTCAAACATAGAGTTCTCAAGAGAATTTAACAGAAAAATGGAAACAAGATGATTTCATGACTCTTAAAATGATTAAGAAGTAGCATATGGTAATAATAGTAAACTTTAAAAATGCCCTTTCAATGTAAAATACCTCATAATCATATAATAGACCTTGTCCCATGGAGAATGTATCTCTGACCTATCATATCTACCCCGCCTCTTAACTGGAGCCTCATTTCCCTTAAATAACCTATGAAGGTTGTCATTGTCCACTACAAGGGTGGTCTTCTTCCATTTTCTTCCCTCATTAGAAAGCTTAGTGACCTTATCAATGACCTCTTCATTGATTTCGAAGGAAATGCCCCAACAAAAATCTTTTGTTATTCCATGAGCTAGAAAACTATGCAAAAAGTTCCTCATCAAACCCATTAATATATTTGATGAAATCAGTAACCCCACCCTCCTTGCAGATATGCCATACTGCAGGGTCATTCTTGAAGTCATCTAGTTTTTCCAACTTGATGCGGTTTCATTCACCCCCATAACTGTAATAGAATACATAGAGTCGTCATCACTAGAGTGAGAACTACAACTCTTGATATGACAAAGGGAAGTTGTCATTACCATTGAATAATTTAAAGGTAGGAAGAGTTCTTGTATGTCCCGTTGGATGAGATCATTTAACCCTATCCTCAAAAAAATAGACTCGTGTGAGCGGTAGCTTCTCACAAACACGAGTCTTTTCAATACAACACGTATAACATACCTTTCATTATGCAAGGGGTAGTGACAAATACAACTCTGACCGTCCTCAAGTATATCTTGTAATGTTATATCATCATGTTATAGTACTCCTTAGGACTAATGTAATCAAAATGATTACATAGGGGCACCCTAGACAAAGGTAAACAATTACACCATGAATGGTAATGAATGTGGTATTTGGTAATTCAATTTTTAGAGGTGAATCCATCCTACCACGTCATCCTTCCCATATTCAAATTTAAAATATTATGACCTATTCCCCACTCCTGCTTGAGACTTAAAAGGTAGAAGTAATGGGAACCCAACACCCAAAAATACCAAGAAGGAGATGCCACATCCCCACTTGTTTGTTACATGTCATCTCCCTTGGGTATTGAACACTCTCCATTTAAGAGATTTTGTACATCAGCTTGGAGAGAAGCTAGGTTTCTCCAACACCTCATCCCAAGCAAAGTTTAACCATTCGCAACAAGAGTCCACCACAACATTGCCCTCATTGCCCATTCTTGTAACTGTTTGTAAGTATTAAAGAAATTATTAAATATAAAAAATGTGTGAAATATTTAATTAGAATGGGAGAGGGTGATAGAATGGTGTATGTAAATTATGTAAGTTATTTAGAATTAGAGAACGTCTAAATTTTGAAATGTTTAAAAATAAATGAATTAAAATACAAGTGTGGAGTAATATATTGTATATATATTTATGTAGTTATATATGTGTGGGAAGAAGTAATTGATAGTCAATGAATTTTTTAATGTGAATTTTTTAACATGATTGAGGTTAAATTTGTAGGTGTCTGTTGATGTGACAATTACAGAATAAAGTATTAAAATTAATGGAGTGACTTATTTCTTATTTCATTTTCATTAGTCTCCTTTCAGAGGATATGAGAGGCTACAATTTAAAGTTGTGGTTGAAAAGTTATGATAAGAATACGATGAATACTTATATTTAATTGATGATGGAAAAATTGTTGTAGGACCAAATTGAGAATGAAATGTGTAGAGGTAATTACTTTGGTAGAAATAATAAATGAGGAGTGTATGGATAAGAAGAGTATGATATTGTGATCAATTAGATTTGTTGTACCGAAATGAAATGGATGAGGATAAAATCATTTTGTTGAATGTTTAGATTCGAACTACTTTTTTAGTTTGTAATAGAAGCCTGAAGACAATTGTTTGTGGTTGGTTGTAAGTAGGATTTGGTGTAATTGTTACCTTGGATATTGTCTGTGAATTTTTATTTAACTTTGTTGTCATAGATTTTGAATTGCTTGCAATTTTAACCTCTTTTATAGTTCAACCATATATGTGTAGTTGGTCTTATTATTGTAGAATTAGAGTTGGAAAAGCATATTTGTTCTCAAATAATTTATTTCTATTCTTATATAATGCAACAGTTAGAAGATGTAAAAGTAATAGTGTTTAGTAAATTCAAACTGTGACAATTTCTTTGACTAGTTTTAATGCATGTATGTCCACAATTATAATTTCCTTTCTTGTTTAAGTTATGCTAATATTAATGAACAATGATGTGAAATATGCATCATAATTTGTATATAATATACTACATGATGTTTACCAATTAGTGGTAGAATTAAATGTAAAAAGAGAGAACTTGTAGCTCAACATGTCATGTCTAAGCCAATCTAGTAGCCTCAATCACCGTTAGTGTGACTTAAGAGGTGGTGTTTGAATTAAACTACACCTATAATGACAATGGACTATAGCATAAGGGTCAAAATGAGTCTAGCACGACACTTGAGTTGGCCTAGTGGTGGAGAACTTGTACTTGTGCTAGAGAGGTCACAAGTTCAAATATTGTAGGGATAAGGTATATTTTTCTCACTTATATTACTATAAATGCTTCTTGCAAGGCATATGAGGTAGTCACTATAGACCATTTATAAACCCCAAAAAAGATTATAGATATCATAAACAATAAAAGAATCCATTTCATTTTCTATTTACATATCTCATCTCAAATTATCATTATTTATGCAATCTATTTCTTTTAATTTATTCCCCAACCTATTTGAAACCTCCTCCTCCCCCAATCCATAATATAAAACAAATTTAGTAGTGGGCAACAAAATTGATTCCCCTTCTATGCCACTTTTCCCGCTATTCAGTGGTAGCATGCCGACACAAGGGAGAAACCAAAGTCTTGATCATTTTCATGAATATTTAATAAGTAAAATTGGCGACAACGAGTGAGAAGGGGCGAAAGATGGTCGCTTTCCATTCCGGCAGGACGGTCCACATTTTCTTTTCTATCTTTTCCTCTGCATAAAATATTAATCGTATTCATTCTGCACCGCCAAATAGTAAATGAACGCCTACATTGTCTCGTGTATTGTTGTTCAGTATACCTTACCTTCTTTTAACTTTCAAGCCAACTAACCTTCTGCAAAAGGATGACGGTTTGGCCTTCGGTAGTTGGAAGAGATGATTAGAATGAAAATGATATGAAGAATATGAGATCTGAAATCACCCTCAAAGTGGGTGTCCTAACCAAATCAAAGATCAAAAAAGACTCTATCATTGCTTCTAGAACAAGTACTACTTTCATCGTGGAAATGGCTTGTCCACAACCTTCCTTCTTATAATTTGGGCCCACTTTCATATCTAGACCCTTCTACCCTTCTCTTATAACCATATTTATGCGATTTTTTTTGGTTTTTTTTTCTATTAAAGTAGTTTACAATGTAATTTTGATGTTCAAATCTATAAAATATGTAGAATTTTAAATTCAATTTTAAAAAATAACATCAAAAAGAGTATACAAATCATGAAAGTTGTGTAGAGTGATGGAGAAGTGAAAAGCGATTGTTTACATGAAAAATAAAAATAGGTAAAGTCAAATAATATTTATTGTCAATGGATTCTCTTAGAGCCCCCAAAAGATCAAGTCTCTGGGTTGCAACTTTGGCATAATAGTGACCACTCAGTCCTTTGCTCTTAATCAAAAAGGTTTAACCTATGACTCATGTGCCCATATCATATTCGTTAAATCTAAATGTATATAAATCATAGAAAAAATAAATTTAAAGATCAATTATTAGCAGATTTCCACAATCTATTTCTAAATGCATGTATGTTTTTGGATTTGATTGTTTTTTTTTAGCATCAACATTACAGATCACACACTCTCTCTTCCTGATGATTGATCACATAGTGTGATCTGATAATGTTATTCTATTATATTTAAACACAAAAATAAAACTAAAAAATTATATAATAAATTTCTAAAATTGAAAATGTTAAATCTCTCTAAAACAACAAACTTATAAACTATAAATTAATATAATAACTAAAATTAAAAAAAATTACCTAGATACAAAATACTCCTTTTCTTCTCATCGTTATTACAAATTATACCAATAAATCTAATAAAAACTAACCCACAATTAAACAAAAATTATAGGCATGTTGCAAGGGAATGTATTTAAATATAACTAATAAATTCGATTCTTTAGTCTTTATTATTATGATAGTATCAGAAAAATGCTTCGTATATTCTCTCATATAATTAATTTGGAGCAAAGCTAAAAATGGCATGTTTTTTGTTACGCAAGCAATGGCAACTAATAATGGTCATCCAAATATTAAATTAGCATGCCTCGTTTTTTAATTTCTCGTTGAATTTGTGAATAGACCATAAACAGTTATTTCATCAGATTTTTATGCTCAACGGCTTTGAAAAAGGGTATATATACATTATATATAGCAAGTGGATGGTGGCAATCATGACTCGTTGGCCACTGTATATACTGCATGCGGGATAATTAATTAAAAATAAAAGATTTAATATATTAATCAGTATTTCTATAAAAACCTTATCCATCATTTCGGACAATTCAAACACAATGCAAAGTCAACACACATTTATAAACAACAGAAAATACGCAATCAGCCCTAATTCAAAGCCGCTACATTTAACTGTTGGCACCTTAACTTTGAGCTTCTTAGAATTCTATTGGGAATTTCAAATCTCTCCTAATTTTTAGATGTTTACTTGGCAAGTTCCATGTTTATAACTAAGGTTTCAAGGCTACATCACCATGCTTTTTGCCAAGGTGTCCAAAAAGGCCCAACAAAAAATGAGACGAATACTTGTGCACTAATTCATATTTTATTGGCATGCTGAGGTGGCACCATATGATTTGTTGTTTTTAAGATCTAATGAATGCAATTCATTTAATTATGGGTAGTCTCCATCAATAATAACAACTTTAAAGCCACAATTATAGGTGCAATATTATCAAAAATATTGGGGATTTTACCAACAAGTGCTATCACGACTATTGGAACGCCTTCGACTACTTGGTTCTTTCCCCTAGTCAATCTCTGATGCATCCCAATTTACAACATCCAATTCATGATTAATGTATACAGGATCTATTTATAAAGACTTTCCTACATACCAAGATGTTTTATTAACAAAAGAATGATAGCCAAATATCCTTATAAAGTGAATTTTTTTGTCTAAAATGTACTTAAGTTAGTTATGAGGATATTATTGGCATCCATATTTATATATACAAATTATTTCTATAGTCTTTCTTGATTACTAACTTGAAACATCTTCCGAATGACTATAATGTTTGTTGGGATAGAACTTGGTTCTACACATTAGGCATATTGTATTTTTATTTTATCATGTACTTGTTCTCATTTCATTATTTATGTGTATGCATTTTCTTAATGTGCTTCAATGCTAGATAATCCAATAGTTTTCACTCGATTAGCTTAATGGCACTTAAGGATAGTCTCGTGTATGCCAATGTTGAGCATAAATCTTGTTGTGAGTACAAGGTTGTCCAATGGATGCTTGTGGATTCAATGGAAAATCATTGTCAACCACATCTCACCTTTGACAATGGTAGGCCCAATTTTATCAAGCTGGTTTCTTCTCCATGGTCATGACTTACCAATAGTCCCAAATGTTCATCTAATTCCTCTCCTACATTGAACGACATAAGCCTTTCTTTAACTTATGTTGATGATGGTGATGACAAATAGGTGAATGTTAAAATTTGTCACCTTAAAGAAACTTACCAACACAAACTTGAAGTGAACGTAAAATATATGTTATAAACTCTAATGATACAAAAGAATATTCCTCTTATGCATATGTAATAATTATCTCAATCAATATAAAAGTGGGCTTGTGGAGATGTTTCTTCCATGCCAAGTATACCTAACTCTAATTAACAATTCTACACACCACACCAGTTTTTAAAACAGTTATCCAAGATCACATTAAACTTTCCCGCCCGGCTAAAATTTATAAAACGGTTATCCCGCACACATGAACGGAGAATACGGCCATTTGACGACCAACGTCCACAATTCACTGTAATCTAAAAAAAAAGAGCCATTTTTTTTATTTTTCTTTTGTGGTGTTGACTTACAGAGGGGGAAGCTGCCGTAAACGGCGGTTGACCAAACTGATGGACATTTGAATGCCCCGACCGGAGTCTTTTTCATGTTGAATAATAATAATAATAATCAAAGGACACTATACCAGAAATTCCAAATACTATTATATCTAATCACTGCCCTTGCATGTTCGCCCATGTTACACGTACTTTTTCTTTTCATTGTTTTGTATGGTGGTTCATTTATGTTCATAAAAGATGGGTTTATGTTACAAGGATGGACAAAGCAAGATAGATAGATAGAAAATTTTAACGTGTGCGAGGCTAATATAGTTTATGTGACAGTCCACCAAAGTTAGGCCAGCTTTAGTAGCTCGGTTGTTTTCTTGTGCAAGTTGACGATGAGCACTCCTAACTTCTCAATGCACTCCTCACTGAATAGGTTATGCCAAGAGTTATCAGATAAAAAACCTACAAATTTGTCCATGTTGACCTTATATGCATCACATTCTAAAATAAAGTGATGTTCGGTTTCCACAGTTCCAGAATTGCAAAACGTGCAAACTCTCTCCTCCCAAGCCTCTTTTGGCCTCTTCCACCGCCCGGTCTCACATCGGAATTGATGAGAATTGGTTCTCAGCTGAGTAATGAGAGTTTTAGCTCTGCAAGAAATGTTAGCCCCTATGTACGCTTTTTGAAGTTGATCATACGAGGGGTTGAATTCATTGATGTAATATGTTTTCTTCCTTCCAAGCTCATTTCCCCAATTTCTATTGTAAAATTTATCCATGCGAAGACCTTTATATCTTTGTTATTTGTGGGACACATATTGAATACAAAATATTTCATGTTCTTCTATCAAATATAAGGGATGTGAACTCTACATTAGAGGATTGGATGTTACTTATGTCAAGATGCAATGCAAATATGAGTAGTAAAGATAATGGTGAGTTTGAAAAAAATGTTCATTTATTTTCAACAAATGATATTGTGCACAATCATAATAAGAAAAGGCTACTATCATTATCAAACCCTATTGCACGAAGCATTGTTATTAGAACAACAACACATACTTCTATGGATAGAGATGGAAGTGATGAGCTTGACATGGAACTATTACTTAGCAAAGATGCAAGGGCAATGCTAACTTCGAACTTATGGATTAAAATAGGTCTTGTCAATGGAGCACTAGAATATATTCGAAGTATTGTATATAGACCTGGAAGTGCACCACCTCTACCACCATCATATGTACTTGTAGATTTTGATAGTTTCTCTAGAATTCCATTCAATGATCATCATCCATAGAGAGTTCCAATTCCCGCAATTGATAGGGGTAACTTACAAAACAAATTTCATTGAGAGTGGCATGAGCTTTAACCATACACAAGTCACAAGGGTTAACACTACATAAAGCTACTATTGATATAGGTCCCACTGAAAGAAGTGGTCTCACATTTGTGGAAATATCACGCGTCAAATCTTTGCAAGGACTAAGAATTATGTCGCCCTTCACATATGACATGTATGAAAAAATGAAGATAGGAAAACAAGTTGCTAGAAGAAAAGAAGAAGAGAGCAGGACGAAATCCTTAGAAATTATTTGATGTAATAAATATTTTCAACACACTTTTATTGTTTGTACTTCTCTCAATAATTAACAAGTGTCATGTAGTGACTAGTACTTGCCAGATTTAATTATAAGTTTCGTTGTAGATTAACTTAAATCTATTTTATAGGAGAAAGAAGAAGAGGTGGATGAAAAAGAAGAGGAAAGGGCTGAGGAGGAGGAAGATGAGGCCCAGGTCTCCCCTACTGAGGATGATAAGAATGAAGCCTTGGACCTCCTTGCTGAAGAGGAAAAAAATGACACCCACTTAGATAATGAGGAGGGTTTAGACCTGGCTAGTAAAGATGATGGGGAACCCCTTAAGGAGGACTCTTTGGGCTTTCTGGAGGGGTAGGATGAAGAGGAAATTGAAACTAGTTAGAACTCCCCTGTCATTGATGAAAAAGAGGAGGAACAAAAAGATACGGGTGCTAGTACTGATCAGTATGCCACTAAGGAGGAAAAAAGTCAAAAAGATGATTTCACCACTCCCCTGGAGGATGCTACGAACATGGACAAGGTTAACAAAGATGAAGGTCAGAGTATTCCTCAGGATTGGATCAATCAAGAGATACAGGAGATTAAGCTCCACCTTCATTCTCTGGAGAAAAATACGGAAACCCTCAATATGAAGCTGGAGAACAAGATTCTGGATAAGGTAAACAATAAAAGCTGGAAGCAGGAGATAACTGTCGAGATCAACAAAATCATTGACAACAAGGTGAAGGAAATTAAGGTCAAAGTTAGCAACAATGGGAAAATGATTAATGAAGTCCTGAGCCACAGCAATGAAGGACTCAATGCAACTGTCATCAACCTAAATATGCTTCACAACTACCTGGAGAAAAACTAGCTGGAAAATACGACCATAACTATTGATGACAATGTCAGGAGTGCAGGCCTAGGTACTAAAACCAGAGGGCGGATTCAGAGGAAGATCCCTGAGAAGCCGAAGGACTTGAAGGACCTGAAAAAAGCTATCCAGAAGATGGAGGAGTGAAAGAAGAAGGCAAACAAAATGATAAGCAATTAGTTTTGTCTTGTTCATTGCTGGAAGCTGCTGGTAGTGTTCCTAGATCTGTTTTCTTTGCTTTTGTTGTCATTTCTAGTATTTTTTTGGGTCCTGCTCTGTTCTTTCCAGCAAACGTTTCATTTTGAAAAACTTTAATGCTTTATCTTTTTGCTATGATGTAAATGGTTTCGGGTTCCATTCAAAACCTATTTTTACCTTATTCAAAAACTTAAATCTATTTTATTGTATTTATTTTTATTTTATTTTTTTTGGTAAAAGGCCAAGACCAAAATTTTATTAATCAATTAATCATATACATAGACCCTGCTCAGTGCAGACGCTGGTAGGGAAGAGCAGGGTTGGGAAACCCTCTAGCCTTATCTGGGACCTTAGTCCAGTATTTTAATACATCACATTTTAGGAGGGCATCCCCATCCTTTACATATTATTTCCAACATTGATTTCTAATCCATGATCCTATATACTAAGACCGAGTTACTTTCATGACTTGTTCCGTCCTGTCTGCTGAATTGGGTGTCCTATCTAATGGATTTCCTTCCTTCCTACTTATATAAGAACCTGCATAACCTGTCATACTGAAAACATCTTTGCTCTAATAACATTATATCATATTATCATCTTAAGAAGTTATTGGTTGGAATAGGAGTAAAAGATGCCTTTCTACTATAAAATGCTTTTTGCAAAGATAATACTCTGAAGTTATGGTTCAGTAAATATACAACCTTAAACCTATTATAATTGATGGAGATTCTCTACCTGAAATTCCTCTTAGGCTAATATAAACCTCTAAAAACTATAGAAAGCAGAAGATGTCATAAAAGGCTTTTTAATAAAGCAGAAAAAGTCCCTACATAAAATTCCCAGATAGGCCTGCTAACAGAACCCTCCTCCTATCTGAATAAAGTATATGGCTTATCATTGTGCATTCTAGATAGAGTTATGATACCCATAAGAATTTAGTAAAAGAAATATGAAAGAGCCTTAATCAAAACACATCTACTTTCTATTAAAGAGACAATTCTCCACAGGATTAAGATCTGAATGCAAATTCATGTTCTGACTTCAGGGTTGCCCTCTAACAGGGTATACTTTTCCAAATCAACTCTGATACATTCTATTGAAGCATATATCTTATGAGGATACCATCTACAAAATCACCATTGAAAGAGAGAATAACAGAATATATGCTTAAATCACCATTGAAGGAGAGAGAAAAATAATTAAAAAAGAAAACAGGGATGAACAATGGAACCTGGCTCCAGTCATGAGGATAGAATTCTTAAAAAATAACTATGCTTTCTACTAAGAGGCAATGATAAAAGTGAAATCTAGACAATTCTAATTCATATATATATATATATATATATATATATATATATATATATATAAACCCCCATATATGTATGATTAAATATTAAGTAAATAATCATACCTATATGAGTATATATATTTGTGTGTATATATATAGACTCTTATATATATATATATATATATATATATATATATATATATATATATATATATATATATATATATATATATATATATATATATATATATATATATATATATAGAGAGAGAGAGAGAGAGAGAGAGAGAGAGAACTAGATAGAGGACACCCCAAACTCCATTTTTAAGAAAATAAAGGTCATATGAACACCTGACTACTCAGACCAGCAACAAAGTTCCAGAAATAGTCTTGAAAAATGCCTGGCTAAGCATTTTTTGAAGTCAATTTAAAGTACTCTACTGACTTCAACATTAATGATTATCTAGACATGCAAAACTCCAAAAACAGTGTAGACCTACCCTCGAGTTCTATCGAAGAAACCTGCAGCTCATTTGTTCAAGACTTCACAGAAAGAAGAAACTAGCTCTTAACTTCATTCTTTAGATTTCTACAAAGCTTGATACATGATAAAAAGGATAACAAGATAACCACTAATCTGAAGTCAATATAGTCTAGATATATTGACCTCAGATTAGTGGTTATCTTGTCAATATATCTGGACTATATTGACTTCAAGATTAGTGACTATCTTGTTAATTTAAAATTCCAGCCCATGCATATAAAGCTATTACAAGATTAGTGATTTTCTTGTTAATCAAATCATAAGAGCTTACTAGGGGCTGTAAGGAATCAAAAATCTACAATAAACATCTACAAAGCTAAATAATCAGTGAGTGACACAAGTTAGGGTCTAAAACCAGCCTTGCCCAAAAATAGCACAAGATTAACAAAAGGCTCCAAGTGTACCCCCATACTGAGGGTGCAGGATGATAAAGATGTTTTTACTAGAAATAGAGATTCTTTATCCCATGAAACGGTCTAACCAAACTCCCATCAACTAATATTCCTCCCTTCATATGGAGATATTCGTCATATGCCCAGGCAAAATTATTCTTAAAAAATTGAGATAGCATAATGAATTTGAAATAGTTCTAAAAGAAATAAACTTTATTTATCTATAATAACCTAGGCCAGGAACATAATAGGCTTTAGATAGGCCTCATGAGATTCCTTTCCTTCTAATTTAACATCTTGAATCAAAATATATTAAATTCTCACTTGCATTAAAAGTAGATACCAGGGTCAGAAAGAAACACTAGAAACCTGGTAGTCACATAATCATTCATGCCTTCATAAATTAAATATGTGCTTGCAATTTTAGATTTGTAAATGCCTGATAATCAATCTCCCATACCTCTTCATTACAACAGAGGATATATCGAATTATCTTGAGTACAAATAGCATTATAATCCATACCCTTTTTGAGTTCAAATACCCAGGATATATATATCAAATCTAATGTTAAAACAAATACCAAGGATATATCTCCTGAATACAAAAACTATTTTACTGAGGCTTCTTACCTTCTAGAGGGAAGCTTTTTAGTTCTCGTTTGAAGAATCTGATGACATTGTTGAGTCTTTGTCTTCTTTGACCAGTTTTAGTCTAATGTCATCTTCAATAATAAACTCAGTCATCTAATATTCATCAGGAGGGGATCTCATATGGGTAAAATAAAAAAGGAGATCTAAGTTCCTTCTAATAGATGGGGTTTCTTCCAAATATCTATCCTAGTCTATCATCTCCAGTATTGGGAATGTGGAAACATGGTTCCAGTTGCTTATTTGTTTCATGTAATCACAGGGGCTTGGAATGGTTAAGTCTACTCTGATGCTTTTGATGACCATCTCTAGGTCCATCAAGTACTTTTTCTTAAAAATTCTTCTACATAGATTACCAATGCCTCTAACATCCGGATCAACTTGTAGAGCTGAAGCTATAAACATAGCTGGGATATCAAAATTAACCCTATGTCTACTTGTATTTCCTAGGAATTCCTCACCTAGGATAACTAAAACTGCCCTAACAACAATGTTGTATTTGATCATTAACATTTTCCTGATTCTTCTTTTCGAAATACTCCCTTCAAAGGCTATTTGCCTTCTTGAGCATCTTAATTTGATTGGTGTTGCCATAGAGTGCGTAGATGCTACATTGAAATATGGGATTTTCATCCCTATATATTAATATACTAGAAGTTGTTGATCGAAGATGAAGGTGAACTGTTGGTGGTCTGGCGGTAAGAAACCCTTCATATCCTACTTGAATTTCTTAATAATAATTGTACTTAAAACTGATCGTAATCTATGTTGAAAATAATTATCTATAGTCTAGAATTAGGATTAACCAATTAATCTTCCAACTTAACCTGAAATAATCAATTCTAGATATTGCAAAATGATTTTGAAAAAAGTACTTATTTAAAAATTAAAATTTATAGGACATGTGTAAAGATACTATGCCTGAGGGATCAAAAAATTTATACTAAATTTAGACATTCTTCTAAAGAGACAAGATGCAACCTTATAATAATTATTGTTCTAGAGTTAAGGTATCCATCATAAAGGATTAAGGTACTGAAGTTTAACAAGGAAATATCTCACATATCAAAATTATCAACTTTAAAGGACTAGAGTACTATAGTTCATAAAGGAAATCATTCTTAACAAGGCCTACTCCTCTTTGAGAATGACTTTGCAGTACCAGTCTGCATCTTTCTTATGAACAATGACGATTTCCTCTTTCTTGGCTTTGTGCTTCCTTAAAGATTTCTTGACCTGCGGAGCCACCACCCTGATGAAGTTTGGATCCACCATGTCCATTTCCAAAGGTACCTCGAAACCCTCCACCCTCCAATAGTCCAAGACCTCATCGAGGTCTACTACCTCCTTAAGCACCGCTGCAATGAGGAAATCTAAATTTTTTCGCATTGCCGGCCAAACTGCATTAAACTTTGCTTCATTTTTGTGAAGAAGAATAGGGAGCCCCTGGGAGTTGGGAATGGATAGGAGGGCATTCATATTTGATTTCATATAAAGTTCAGGGAAAGGGATGGTAAGGTACTTATCAATGCTATGAACCGCTCTTTCTGAACCTTATAAGTACTCTCCCTTAAAAAATTCATTTGTCGCCTTGATGATTCTATCCTTAGATGTCCCATTATAGATTGTTAATGCAATGAATAGACCAATTACCTGTCCATTAACTCGAACTGTGAATTCATTGTCAAAGTGCTCTTCTCCAATCCCTTTCAACAAAGCCCTCCGAATTGTATCTGTTAAAGGTTTTAAAATGATATTCCATCTCTCCGGTGTAACTGCTCCTCGGGAAGCCATTTGGCACTTCTCTTTGGTGTGAAAAATGACTATCCTGGACTCCATTATGCTTCCAATTTGTTGCAGAGCTATCCTTTCTACCGCAAGTTTAATGAAGAGTGATACCTCAGATTTCTTTTATGGTTTTAAGAGAGCCGAAATACACTTCTAGTAAGCTCCTTTTGATTATGCTTTGGAATACGCTCACATGTGAATTAACAATCCATAATGTATCATTATTAATGCGTACTATTCCCTTAAAGATACAGTTGTATCACAGTTTTGTCCCTTTAATTTTAGTTTCTTATGCTTGGTTTTTAGATCTTTATTAGAAGGGTACCGAAATCATTAATATATGTAAGTTTCAATATGAAATGGTGGCGACAGATATATTGTCTTGTTTGTGGGAAGATTTCTATCTTCCTTAGAAAGAAATTACCTTTTTAGCATTTCTATTTATGACTGTCCTAAGAACACATGTGTGGCAATGGAAAGAGTTAAAATTTAAGGGATCAAGTTTAAAAGTTTGAAAGATTCGGCTCTACTAAAATAAATAACAATTATTATTTTAAAGATTATCTTTGAATCTAAGAAGAGGAGAGATTTATTTTTAAAGGAAGTAGTAGAAGTTATACCATAGTAATACAAGCTATGTCCTTCATCTTATTGATACAGTTGTTTCTTCATTAATTCTCATACAAGTGAGGGCACTTGGATTTGTGAGCTTTACCAAGTAATGATAGTTATTAGTTATTAGTTGATCTGGGAGATTTCCCCTTAGATGACGACGCTGATGTAGGGTCTCTTAGAGCCTTAATAGAAAGCTTTCTTAATACAGGGATGACTTCAATATATCGTTTTGAATTTTATCCTTCACGCAAAATAAAAGAGGGAATTGTGTAAATTAATAGAATTATAAAAGGTCAAGCTTTGAATGGTAAATATATCTCTTCTCAAAGCTTCTAAAAATATGTTTAGAGGTTACCAGATCCTTTCCTGTGACAACTATCTTTAAACTTGGAAAAAAAATTTCACTGTTTCTCTGTATCCATTTCTTAAGAGGATGTTAATAATCTATTTTCCCCTGAATCTGACCTTTAGGAAGTTTTCTTGCTATATTCCTATTTAAACCTATTCCCCTAAGGAGTAAGCCTGGATCATTCCTTGATCTTGTCTAAAAGGGTTATATTGACTTTCACTACTTTGTTTGATAGAAAACTAATAAAACTTTCTCTTTCATTTTCGTTCTCTTAATGTCTATACTTACTTAGTCCTTCTGAGGGGCTACATATTTGCTGCTTGAAGTAGGTAGTTTTGAAGCTGGTAATGCTCAACTCCTTTTTAATTACTAATTGCTGCCACCCTGCCAATTACTCTGAGTTGCTTCCAAAAGGGCTTCTTTCTAATTCTTCCCTGTTACTATACTTAGATTGCTCTAGGTAATGAGGTTATTATGTTGGTCTTAGAATAACTAACCTTAAGAGGATGACCATTGCTTCCTTGATCCTGACTTAAAGGAGAACTAGCTTAAAATCACTTTTCTATTCAGAGAGCTTGAAAGAAAATTGTCTTGGTTTAGGGCCAACGAGGAGTCCTTTTAGCATACTAAATAATTTAGTGTAGTTACCCCTTTGACTTGTAATTCTACCTTCTCCATTAATGTTTCTGAGTTATGTTAGGTAGATCCCATCCGCTCCTAAGTTAGCTAATTCGTCAGCTCTCTTGTTACCTTCTCTATAAATGTGATTAATTGATATTTCTGAAAAAGAGTCACAAAGGGTCAAAGCCTAGGAGAGTAGGGAGTTTAATCTCCAATTCAGAGTTGTTTTCTTTCTTAGTGCATTAATGATTATTGCAGAATCACCTTCAATTTCTAAGTAATTTAATCCCAAGGACGCACATTTTTGGAGACCCTTTATTAAAGCGTAAAGTTCTGCCCAATTATCTGTTTCTTCTCCTATAGGAGCTGCTAGTGCTACAATTTCCTTGCCTTCATGGTTATGTATGTTGCATCCAATGCCTGTAATTCCCAGGTTTCCTCTGGATGCTCCATCAAAATTAAGTTTGTGCCAATTATTCTTTCGAGGTTTCCACTTGCATTCCTTCCTCTTTGAAGAGGTCTGAGGGTCAGCCCCTATAAAAGGTGGTAATACCAAACCTTCCCATTGTCCTCTCATCTTCCCATCCCACTGGCTCATTTTAAGATCTATTTTCATGTTTTTGAGAGTGTTGCTATTTATTTTTTCTATAATTGCTGCTTTGATTTTATTGCATAGTTGTACCCATTTCATTTTTTCTCCTCTAAAGATTCTTCTATTGCGTTCTTTCCAAATTTCCCATATTAATATGGATGGGGATAGAGACCACAGGTTAGCATAGATGCTCTTTTGTTTGATAATTGGCCATGCTTGTAGCATGGACCTCAAAGATTATGGAAAGGCTGAGGTCCAGCCCAAGTTTCCTTGCAGCCAATTCCAACATCGATGTGTGAATGAGCAATTCAGAAATAAGTGGTCACCATCTTCTTCATCTGCTTCACATAGTTGGCATCTAGAAGGACCTGAGAATCCTAACTTTTTGAAATGATCAGCTATTAAGATTCTATAATTCATTGCTAATCACGTACAGAAGCTTGCTTTTGGGGAGCATTCCTTACCCCAGCATAGGTGGATTGGTAAGGAGGTAGATTTGGTCTATTATAACTTTGTGAGATGATCCTATATCCATCTTTAGTGTTATATTCCCCTATTTTTTATCCATCCCATACTAATTTATCTCTTGAATTGTTTAATGATATTTTCCTATTTTTAAGAATACCTTTGATTACTGAATCATCCATAGCCGAAATCCCATATTTTTCCAAGGATTTCCATTCCCAGTTTCCATCCTTAAGAATGAGCTAGTCTTTGAGATTGAGACCAATCTTCTCCTTTAATGAGTTTATGAGGGTTGGGTTGTTTAATTTTTTTGATATTATTTCATAGCCTCCCCAAGAGTCATCCCAGAATAAGACTTCCTCCCCCCGTCTTGGGCACCATGTTAATTTTTCCAGAATAATGTTCCGGCATTCCATCATAAAATTCCATATCCTTGATCCTTTTGGGGGATGGATTTCTCTAAAGATGTTTATGGATGACCCGTCTTTTAAGTATTTGTGGATAAGTATTTTCGTCCATTTTGCCTCAGGGTTTTTAAAGAGCCTCCATAGTAATTTGGCCCCTAGGGCCTTCCCTTGATCTTCTAAGTTTTTAATGCCTACTCCTCCCTCTTCTTTGGGCTTGCATAAATTTTCCCAGAATATAAGTGGAATTTTCTTATTCTCATTGCTTCCTTGCCAAAAAAAAGTCCTTAAAAGCTTTGTTACTTCTGATTTTTTGTTTGAAGGTAAGTGCATACATGATAATTGATAAATTGGTATAGCAGCTAGTACTGATCTAACCATTGTAGTTCTGCCCGCAGAGGACAGCCATCTCCCTTTCCATGAACCCATTTTGTTTTTGATCTTTTCTATAATGGGATCCCATACATTTGTTATCATATTATCCTTGACAAGGGGGAGACCTAAATATTTACAAGGGAGTTTGCCTTCCTTAAAGTTTAAGATTTTACAAATGTCTTTTTTGGTTCTTGAATCAGTATGAAAAAATAAAATTTCTGATTTTTCTGGGTTTATTTGTTGTCCAGAGGCAATTGAATAAGTTTCCAAAATCCTCTTAAAAGATCGGGCCTCCCTTCTTTTGGTAGCTCCATATAACAGAGTATCGTCAATGAAATGTTGATGTGTAGTTGGCTCCAAGTCGCTAGTAATGGAGATTCCTTCAATTGTCTTTTTTTTCCTTTCTTCCGACACTGTCCGACCTAAAGCTTCGGCCATGATTATAAAGAGGAAAGGGGAGATCAGATCTACTTGTCTGAGTCCTCTAGAAATACCAAAGAAACCCTCTGGGGTTCCATTAACTAAGACCAAAATCTTAGGAGTAGACATACATTTGAAAATCAAGTTAATCTAGGTTTTGGAAAAACCAAATGCCTCCAAACATTTGCAGAGGAATCTCCAATCAACCTTATCATATGCTTTCTTAATATCCAATTTGATCAGCATACTAGGGTCCTTGTTTTTAAGGATAGAGTGAATGGCCTCTTGTGCAATGATAACCCCATCGAAGATTGATCTTTCTAGGACAAACCCTGTTTGTTCTTCACTGATTATTAAGGGGAGAAGTTTTTGAAGTCTTAGGGACATGGTTTTTGTTAATAGTTTATATAAGGTATTGCATAGGGCTATAGGTCTAAAATAATCTAGACTCGAAGGTTTCTCTTTTTTAGGTATAAGAGCTATGAAAGTGTTATTGACGTCTTTAAGTATTCTTCTTGAATTTCTAACCCCTTCTAATGCTTTCGTGACCTCTTCACCAATGAAGTGCCAACACTTTTGAAAGAAAATGGCAGAGAATCCATCCGGACCTGGGGATTTATCTGGATTTATTTGCATTAAGGCTGAGAGGATTTCATTAATAGTAAATTTTCTTGTAAGCATTTGATTGTGTTGTTTAGTAATGATTTTAGGAATATTCCTAAGAAGTTCTCTTTGACTTCCTAGACTAGGACTCCCTATTATTTAAAATGTTATCAAAGTAGTTTATTGCTTCATTAGCTATGTCTTTGGGGTCTTCAATAGTTTTTCCTACTCTGTTCTTGATGCAGGAGATCATGTTAGTGATTCTTCTTTGTTTGGTACTATTGTGGAAAAAATTTGTATTTTTATCCCTTGCATCTAGCCAGGTTTCCCTCGATTTTTTATTCCAAAAGATTTCTTCTCTAGCCAAGATTTCTTCATAATATTTTAGTAAACCTTTCTCCTTATGATAAAGGTCATCATTCATCCCATCTTTAATAACCTGGGAATTGATTATCCCTAGTTCTGATTCAAGGTCCACTTTCTTCTCAAAGATGTTTCTGAACTTTGATGAATTCCATTCCAATATTTTTTTCTTAATCCATTTGAGTTTATTTACTAATTTGTATAACTTAGAACCCTCAATCTGGGGTTCAGACCACCAAATTTCTATTAGTTTTAGGAGTTCTGGATCTCTTAACCAAATTTGTTTAAATTTAAAGGAACACTTCCTTGGTCTGGTTTGTGTTAAGATATTGAGGGTAATAGGGTAATGATCTGATCCAGAAAAGGGAGTGATGTTGGTTGAAAGAGAAAAATCATAGTTCGAGAGGTTCCCTTTAAAGAAGAATCTGTCTAATTTATTTGCAATGTTGCAGAAGCCTAGCCTTCTGTTATTCCAAGTGAAGGAATTATCCTTTGTTGGTATCTCAAGGAGGGAGTTTCTGTCTCTCCATTGTATAAAATCTCTGCCTGCTATTGGGAGGGACCTTGATCCTCCTTTTTTTTCTGAAATCTTAGTTATGACATTAAAGTCACCTCCTAGAAGCAAAGTGAATCCTTTGTTTGTTCCATATAAGCACTAATCTCATCCTAAACCCTAAGTTTATCCTTGTTCTAAATAGGCCCATACACATGTATTAACTTAAAAGTTAGATTAAGTCTAAAGTTTCTAACTATCCCGCTCATCCAATATTGTCTTTTTTCTAGGGTGCTTATTGAAATATTACGAGGATCCCAAATAATTGCTAAGCCACCTGATGCTCCATTAGCCTCTGTGGCTTCCATTTTTCTTAATCCTATTTTTAAAAAAAAATTGTTTATTTCTGAATTATCTAACTTAGTTTCTTGAATTAACATAATTTCAGGGTTGTATATTTTGATGCAATGTTTAATTAA
Organism: Chamaecyparis obtusa; assembly: GCA_027943335.1. Classification (NCBI taxonomy): domain Eukaryota; kingdom Viridiplantae; phylum Streptophyta; class Pinopsida; order Cupressales; family Cupressaceae; genus Chamaecyparis; species Chamaecyparis obtusa. Next base: position 618,272 of record BSBK01004631.1, on the reverse strand, counting down.
CCATTCCTTGTTAGGGGTGTTCATACCCCTAACATTCTAGGAAAGAACATTCATGATGCTATGGGAAGGCTCTTCCCCTTCCCAACATACATAATAGATGTTATCTTCACTTGTCCTATAGCTTCCCCTGCCAAGCCTCTTAATTCAGCATTGGGTTTTCTTCCTCTTTTCTTTGGTTTATTTGCATAGTCTGGAGAAATATTTCTTACCATGGTTTGCGCTATGCCTAGAGGAATCTATTCTTTCTCCTCTTTTTCTTCCAAATTAATTAATAATTCTTCTATAGGAATTTATGAGTTAACACTGCTCATATTAATGATCTCTTCAATGAGTTTTTCTTGATGCTTTACGTCTTCAGTGTCCTCAATCTCTTTTATCAAGTCTTTCATCAATTCTTCTAGTAATGTTTCCTTCATGTAATCTAATATTATATTAACTTCTTCTTCAATTTTTTCTTCTACAAATTTCGGGTTTTTAGAGATTTTAGACTATTCCAAGGTGTGGGTTTGACTAGTATTTGGAGTCAAACATATGTTGGCTTCCATCTCATCCATGGGGATACTATTAGTGGGAATTTCTTCCCATCCTTTGGCACCAGTGTTATTGGTTCGGGGAATGCATTCTGGATTTGTGTTCTCAGCATCTTCCTTCTTTTCTAAACTATCAATGTTAAAACCCATAAAATCATTGATTTCATTCCCCTCTAAATCACTATTACTTATTATATCGGGGATCCTATTCTCTTCAAAGTCTTTCTCTTTAATATTTAAAGGAGTTGGATTATAGATCAAGACTTGGTCCTGATTGAGTCCTTCCTTATTTAAGTTATCAAGTTTTGTGGCCTTGACACTTTCTTTTTCTGGGGGAATTGAAGCTTTTTCTAAAATGTCATGGAATGATAAGGATGAGTCATTTATCATTAGTGCTTCAATAAGTTTACTCTTTCTCCTATTATTTTCTATAGGATCATCAGATTCATCATCTGATGATAGTGAGAAATCAAAGACCTCTTGGGCCAAATCCAAGTTTTTCTCTAGATTATTTGTTATTGAGACTTTATTAGCTTCTAATGATAGATTTGGGGATTTATCTTTTGACTTTTTAATTATCTTTGGTTTCCTTCCTTTGATTTTGAATTTTACCAAAGAAACATTTTCTTTCCTAATCAGCCCTTCCTTCCTTTCAATCCTAGTTTTCTTATGGTCATTTTTTTTTTAGGGGGGCTAATCTTCTCTTGAAGTTTCTCAGCTACTTCACTGATGGGGTTTGTTAAGCAGAAACCACCACAGTCCTTATTAAACATAATTCTAGGTAACTTTGTTATAGATACCGAGAATTTGGGTTGGAACATTTCTTCTCCTTTTTTTAATTTCATAAGTTTCATAGTATTGAAGGGTTTCACCGATTCTTTATCCAGAATTTGTTTGAGATTTGATGTATTCACTACTTTGTTTCTAACTAATTCTACCCCTAAGAAGAAGAAAATGTTTTCTGAAATGTTGCCCCTATAAAGATTCGCTAGTAGGTGGTAGGAGGATCTGTTGCTTATGAAGTTAATCGCATTTAGTTTAGGAGAGGAATCAAAGAATTTAATCAAAATTTTAACCTTTGAGGAGTCCAAGTAATTTTCTTCAAGCCCTAAAACTTCTCCATAGCTTTCCCCTATTTGATAAATGATTCTGCTATGTAATAATTCTACCGGCAGATTATGAATAATTATCCATTTCGAAGTACCAATATTGTTAAAGATGTCTTCTGAAAAATTAGGTATCCATTTTATGAATTTGACTGAATGCCCTAGAAAGAAAATTCGAGCTTCATTCAAAAGTTTATTCCTAATAGATAAATCCTCACACTCAATATAGAAACAGTAATTTGAAAGAAGAGTTATACTTACCTGTGACTTACAAGCCGATTGAAGCCATTCCTTGATACCCGTAAAAGCTTGTCCAGTGCCAAACCATTTCCCAAAAAGGCCATAGGTATTGCATTGCTTCCATAGCCCCTTCATAATAATTTGGGGTCCTTTCATGGTTTTATCTTCCTTCCTGTTATGTGGACTTAGTCTTCGGTGAGGAGGTGTATAATTGTCTATTGAGCGTGGTGGGATGTAGTCCTTGTTGATGAGTTTTTGATTTCTGTTGTAAGGTGAAGTGTGTGGCTAAGTAGTGTGGGTGGGATCAGAGTGCTCCTTATACTTGTTTTTATGCCCTAGTTCTGAGGAAGGATTAGGGCAAAGCCTACCATATGATGTCTGTTTTGAGCTTGAATCCTGTTGATTTTCGGTTGCCAAAACTTCCCTTTTATCCTGATCTTGAATCCTACGGTGAGGAGGCGAATATAATCCCTTATGATTTGATATATTAATCTCTACTAATGAAGACCCGAAATGCCTCCCTTGTGGTGAAACCCTAGGGTGAATCCTAGGGGAAGAGGGCATAAGTGCAAAGAACTTGTTTGATAAATTAAGACAAAAAGGGGCAACAAAAACTCTAACAGCCCGTCTGCAAGAAGTAGAAACCTGCTTCCAGTCATTAATCCTTGCATCCTAGTGATTTGAACGATCCTCGAAGCCCATCCATACTCCCCTTCCTGAGAAAGTAGCATATTTTGTTTTCGCGAACATAGAGAATTGATGATTAAGAAAATCCACCGAGAATATTTTGGGCCGAGTGCGAACGACAGAGCTAAGCAGAGCCATTGTTTTTTGTATTGTGAATTATTTTATTGTATTTATTATAAATAGTATATATAATTGAATTAATAGTTATTTTATAAGGTGTGCTATGTTTTATAATTAATTAAAATATATTTAATAATTATAATACATTTATTAATATCAGAATTATATTTAGATATAAATTGAAATTAATTATAAAACTAAAGGCTACTAGTATATTATTTTAAAAATTTTAATTATTATCATATTCTTATCAATTACACATAAAATTATAATTAATTTCATTACTCTTCTAACTAAACTAGACTCCATATATTTATTTATTACATGTTGATATATCTAATATTTAATTCTTATTTTGTAAAAGTATGATAAATGACCAACAAATTCAATAATATTTATTAATTTATATAATATATTGCCAATAAAAAATTTACATCGACAAAGTAAAAAAAAATTCTAACAAGTGGAAGAGAGTGGTTCAAATGCCTCCGTAAGATTTTTAGTAGTTTATTTTGTATTTGTGGAAGGTACATAGAGAATTCAACTAAATCAATCCACGTACTTTAAATATTTATGAATCTAAAATCTAATTCTCACTTTATAAAATAAGAATAATTATCAACATTATTCATGATAAAAGCAAATAACAAAACCTTATTCGCATTCCTCTCTTGTTTTTTTACCCGTGGCATTCCTCCCTGATTTTGTGGGCCATCCATTTTCCTATTTTCATAAAATATTATATTCACAATGCGAGAAATCCGTATATAAGAGTTCAAATACATTCGTCCAATGAGATGACAAAAAAATAATTTCTAGATATTATAAAGTTAAAAAATTTGCATCTATATTTTAAAAATGAAAAAATGTATAATGAAATATAAAATATAATTTATTTTGATTGGTGTAGAAGAGTTCATTTAATCACTAGTTAAGATAAAAAAAACTCAAAAACTGATACAATAGTTCATTTATTTATATTCAATGAATTTGGTAATTCAAACACATTGTTTGATGCATGCTAGTTATTTTAAGGCAAAAAATTGTATATTCATATTTTTATTTGTTCATATATTTAAGGTTTATTTAGGCTAAGATATATTTCATATGATAATTTATTTATTAGCTGTAAAAAAATTATAATTTTAATATGATATTGTAAGTATATATTTTGATTAAAAAATAAAACAGACATATTCATGAATGACTATTCTAGTCTAATGAAATATAAAGTTGAAATTTATCTATGTAACATCATTTCCTTATATTATTTTCATTATTTGTTTCATAACATGTATTACCAAACAATATTCTATTTTGTACACCTACTATAACATGTATTGGTACTCCTATCACCTATTGGTCCCTCTCCCATTGTGGTGGATAACTTGTACTCTTGACACATGTCACAAATTCAAATCCTAAAAGAAATAATATATTATACTATTATTATCAAAATTCATGTGTATAAATTTTGAGTCAAACTTACTTACTAGCATTTAATTTATTCCCTAACCTATTTGAAACCCCCCTCCTCCCCCAATCCATAAAACAAACTTGGTAGTGGACAACAAGATTGATTCCCCTTCTATGCGAATTTTCCCACTATTTACTCGTAGCATGCTGACACAAGGGAGAAACCAAAGTCTTTATCATTTTCATCAATATTTAACTAAAATGGCTGACAATGAGTGAGAAGGGGCGAAAGATGGTCGCTTTCCATTCCAGCAGGATGGTCCCCATTTCTTTTTTACATCTTTTCCTTTTAATCGTATTGTTAAATAGTAAATGGCTACCCTACATTTTGTCTTGTGCGATGTTCTTTAGTATAGGCCTTCATAGTAGTTATACCTTATTCCTTGCCTCTTCAAATTTGTGTACTTTCTTTTAACTTTCAAGCCAACAAAACCTTTGCAAAAGGGTGATGGTTTGGCCTTTGGTGGTTGGAAGAAATGATTTGGATGAAAATGAAATGAAGAATATGAGATTTGAAATCACCCTCAGAGTGGGTGTTGAGTAAAACACAAAGTTGTGTCACGTTTCAGGCTAACTAATCAACACAACTGAATTTGAGTATTTCTAACTAAAGATTAATTTTCGTTAAACATATGGTCTAGCTAGATTCATTCTACCTAAGTTAGATAAGTGCTTCAACTTTTCCAATTGGAAATATCTATTAAATGCATGTCTTATACAAATTTGGGTCCAATTACCAAAGAAATAAAATTATTTCAAAAATTTGATGTTTCAATAACTCCTCCTCTTTTTAATGATATTTTAAAAAATATATAAAAAGGCCTTTTTGTAGAGCTCATAGTCAAGATTATCATCATATAAGTTTTATAGTATTTTAATTAGATCTAATATATTATAATTTCAAAATATTGCAAGTAGGTATTTTAACATTCGAGAAAATATTGCTTCAAAAAAGAAAAAAAATAATAAATCATATCAAAAAAATTTAAAATTTATATTTAACACTAGAGGAGACAGTCCTCTTCAAGAATGTGTAATTTTCATTTTGAATGGTGTATATTTGATAAGGAAAATTTGGCGGGAGACAAAAACTATCTATTTCGGATAAGTTCAACTTTGAGTAGTTATAACAGACAAAATATACATCAGAAACCAATCTTTCTTCTTTTCTGCACTAGCTATACATGTCGTCTATAACATTTTTTGAAATTACAGGAAAAAAGATAATTTGCATATACTTTTTTGGTGGGAACTATACCCCAAATTTTCAGCATTTTTTAGCAATAAAAAAATAAACTTCAAAAATTAAAAAACTACATGTCAATTATCGTTCAATTTTTAAAAAAAAATTATAGGCATAAATGCCATCCACTTCGACATGTTTCATTAGTTTACATCATTTTCAAATTTTAAACATAAATGTCACTTTTATGTCATTAAAGTTGAACAATTTGCATGGTGTTAACCTTTTCCTTTATAAAAGTGACACAGGTTTGTACTAACCAAATCAAAGATCAAAATGAGTGAATAAGTACTACTTTCATCGTGCAAATGGCATATCCACGCCCCTTTTCTTTATCATTGGTCCACTTGCATACCTATACCCTTATTTCTTATAATTTGGGACCATTTACCTAGACCATTCTCCCTTGTAAATTGGGCTCACTTGTCTTTTTCCTTTTGTAATTTGGGTCTCTTCCTATATCTATTTAGTTTACTCTTATTTGAGTGTACTTTGTTTATTTCATTATTATTAGAATGGTTAGTTTATAATTGATATGTTCTTGTGTGAATTGGTCCATAATATCACTGAATTGTGTTTATATCAGTACTTATTGTGGTTTTATCATACCGACACTCTTCTCTCTTATAATTTGGATCCACTTGCATACTCATATGTTTTACTTTTGTAATTTGGGTTCACTTGTATATCAATATATTTTTTTTCTTATTTGGTTTTACTTTGTTTAAACTGTTTGCATTGGAATTGCTAGATTATAAGAGCAATGTTCTTATGTGAATTGGTCTATGATACCACTACATTGTGTTTCTACAGTACTTATTGTTAGATGATCTCTAGATCTATCATTCATTTCCCTAGATCAAATATGTGGATGTAAAATGCATTTGAATCATTTCTATGATTGTGATTTGATTTTTATTTTTTGTATTGAAGAATATTTGAACTCAACATGATTTGAGTGCCTACAACATGAACTTTGTCATTAAACCAAGTGTCATTTAGCATGACTATGAATTTTGCGAATTTGAACTTTGAACTTTTAAAATTTTAAATTATATTTAATCCGATCACTTCCCATTTACTAGTCATTCTGAGCCAACATCACACATGTTTGTTTTGGCTTGTGTGTCGTGTTGTTGCAATTACAGAAATTATTTCTCTCATTTGAAGTCATGTGAGGGTTATTCAAACAATTATCTGTAACAACCACCCTCAATTGCTATCATTTTTTTTCTTCTTTTAAGCATCAATCATTAACTTATTCCACCAATCATTTTCCATTTAATTTAGAAGTGGTGATTATAAAACTCCTCTGTTCACCATGGTGGCAACAACTCGATATCACATTTCATGCTTACTCATGATAGTGTTTAGTTTCCATAACTAGGGTCATCCCTAGACCCAAACCTAAGCCTCCAGGGTTCACTCCTAATGACCTTTCCTACATATCCTCTCATGGGAAATTAGAAGCTTCGTAGTTCTTAGTTAGAGGGGGCTCACTCTCTCCTCTTGATGAGATCTTTGATCTCTATTAACCATGACTATTAATTAAGTGTAATCTTTTAACATAATCCCATCGTAATTAAATATACTCATTGTCATAAAGTGTTGGTTCCATATCAATCATTACCTATCATTAGTTACACCATCTTACACATATTCATAAGGGTCATATTAGAAATCATACACATTTGGTGATCTTGAGAATACACCATGTATACACAAGGGACTAGCTCATACACATTTAAGTACATAAGACAGATGTCTTTACCATGCAACACATACACCATGAGTAGCTCCAACATACATCACAATGATGATAACAATTAGCTCAAAAATGATTCACAAGATAATAGTTATTGATTGGCTCATTTAAGCATCATGAATACCTAGAGGCTAGCTCTTGTAAGCATCACAAAGAAAATGGCCCAACTAGCTCATAATCAATGGCTAACCATCCCTTTTCCATAGTGCATCCCAGAGAGAAGGATTATCAATGTATTGCACACTACACAGTGGGTCACATTCCTTTCCTTGGTATTTTGAAACGATGTATACTTGGGAAGAGGATTTGGTGTGTCTCATACTACACTAGGGGTATGTCCTCAACCCAACAATATGAAGTATACTATTTCCACATCAAACTAAACCCAAAGTCATACCATGAGGTTGGTCCAATTATCACCTACCTATTCCTCTTTAGAATTTCGCTTCCCTGCAATCCATTGGATAGCTAAGCAATGAGGACATCCATCGTCGACATGAAATTGACCTCTAGGCCTACATGCTCCTGGCGGAATCAATCCAATCTCCTAGATCAACACAGGTATCCCTCTCGGGTATCATCTTCTGGCAATGAGCCTTAGGAAGTGAGTCTCTCTCTTTCTTTTGGATGTGTGTCATGTAGTGAGTATTGTAATATTATATAGCTAGTTATAAAATATTGAGAGCTAACCCTTTTTGAATTTTTTCCCATTTGGGTTTTCTATAATAAAAATATGGTTTCTATTGTGTTCATTTATTTTCAGTATGGTATGATTTATGAATGTTGCAGTATGTAAAGTAAAACTAAAATTTTGAGAGAATATTGATTCCCCCCCTCTCAATATTTTGTTTGTTTAACAACAACATCATAGAGAAGATCATTCCTAGTTGTACCAAATAATATAGGGTTGAAGTAAGAGAAAAGTCACTATTATAGGTCATAAAAGAAGTAAGTCACTATTATAGGTCATAAAAGAAGTATCATAATAAATATTGGTGGCATAAGAAGTGAGCTTGGTAGGAAGGAAGAAAAGGCATCCATGATTAAATTTTAATAGTAAAAAAAATAAATTAATCACTAACAAATACAAACCAAATCTAGAATGAGAGATCATAATATTAAAAATATTATATTTGAAATACAATAGAAGAATTAAAGCCCAATGTTAAACTTTGGAAGGTATGTGAAATGTTGAACCTTTCACAATTTTTTGTAGAGGAATAAACCATTGCTATATTAAATAATCTAGGGTAAATTAATTAAACAAATGATGAAAATATGTAACCCTAAACAAACAAGTTACTTGTATATAAATAAATATTTTACAAAAGTAAATATTGAAATTAATAAAGAATGATATGATTTCATAGCTTTATGTGGGCCAATAAATAATCTAATATAGCTCATGCATTATATTTCACCTCAAGATTATGATATCAAAACTACATTAGTCAAGCTCTAATAAAGAAGAAAATGAGGTAGTCTATGTTTAGGTTCAAATCAATATATGTGATGTTGAACACTTGAAATTGTGGTCTTGAGCTTCGAATATCTTTTCTTCCTTAATGTGTTCACATATAAATATTTGGATAGGGTTGTGCTAAAAAATACTAGTATAGTGTATTATGGAGTGGGGATATTTGACTCTTATCTCTATCGCATTCAAACCATGTTAGACCAATTCAATGTTGTTAACATGCCATGTCAAATGTAAATGCATGTCAATCCTTATGAATATAGATGGTTATTTTATAAATTTAGATATTTTTTATTACGATAAAAGAAGGTTTTGAAGGGACCCAAAACCCTTTAACAAAATATAGAAATAGAATTAACAATCTGCACCAACCAAAAGATACATAGTATCATAAAACAAAACCAAAAGAAGCTACCCAGAAGAAAGACCAATAAAAGGTAGCTAATAACTAGCAACCATACAACAAAAAGAAAACCAAACAGGAAAGCAAAAAATGGAATAGGAAAAGATTAAGCCAGGATCTTCAGAACCTTAAACACGTCATCTTCCATCCTGGTAATATCTTGAGCAATCTTCTTTAGGTCCTTGAGCTCCTCTAGGCAGCTTTATGCCTTTCTTTTGACGATACCTTGGGTCCTCCTATTGGGCCCGAAAACTTCCTAACCTTTATCCTGATCCAACTCCACAATCTACTTATCCCGGTGCTCTTTTTCAAGGGTCTCAACCATCCTGGTTCATCTATATGTTTAATAATAAGTGTGTTGTAGTGATAATGTGATATCATCTAAATGATTCAATGACCTAGGGCTTTGTCTTTTTATACATCACCCTATCATTTACATTTTTTATATTTTGTACATAAGTCATGGGTAACAACACTAAAGACTAAGTTGATTTATAACCATAATTTAAAAAAAAAAAAAAATTTAAAAAAAGAGTTAGAGGTCTACACACAATCTTGAATCACAACTACAAAATTGTCCCAAAAGATAAGGAACATAAATTTTAAGGGTCAAATAGATGTCCTTGAGGAATGTGTATTGAAGTTTAGTCCAAGTTTTGAGATGAAAAAATCTTTGCATGTAGTAATACATCACTAAAAAGTGGACCATTGTACTAAAGATTAATGGTCTGTTTGAAATAACTCACGAGTAGACAAATAATGGGTTGACCAAAGAGTGGTAAGTAGCTCAATTGGTAAAGCACTCTAGTAACAAATGGAATTAAAGATATTAGTTTTCCACAATCCATATTCGTTATTTTGATTACTTCTGGTTTAGATCATGTGTGTTTCTTTGCATCAAAGAAACATGCATGATCTAAACCAGAAGGAATGACAAGAGCAAATAGAATGTTCTAAGTTCGGGTCCATGTGTTTTGTAGCTCAACATGTCATGTCTAAGCCAATCGAGTAGCCTCAATCGCCTTTAGTGTGACTTAAGAGGTGGCGTTTGAATTAAGCTACACCTATAATGATGATGGACTATAGCATAAGGGTCAAAATGAGTATAGCATGACACTTGAGTTGGCCTAGTGATAGGGAACTTGTACTTGTACTTGTGCCAGAGAGGTCACAAGTTCAAATATTGTAGGGATAAGGTATATTTTTCTCACTTATATTACTATAAATGCTTCTTGCAAGGCATATGAGGTAGTCACTATAGACCATTTATAGACCCCAAAAAAGATTATAGATATCATAAACAATAAAAGAATCCATTTCATTTTCTATTTACATATCTCATCTCAAATTATCATTATTTATGCAGTCTATTTCTTTTAATTTATTCCCCAACCTATTTGAAACCCTCTCCTCCCCCAATCCATAATATAAAACAAATTTAGTAGTGGGCAACAAAATTGATTCCCCTTCTATGTCACTTTTCCCGCTATTCAGTGGTAGCATGCCGACACAAGGGAGAAACCAAAGTCTTGATCATTTTCATTAATATTTAATAACTAAAATTGGCGACAACGAGTGAGAAGGGGCGAAAGATGGTCGCTTTCCATTCCGGCACCACGGTCCACATTTTCTTTTCTATCTTTTCCTCTGCATAAAATATTAATCGTATTCATTCTGCACCGCCAAATAGTAAATGAACGCCTACATTTGTCTCGTGTATTGTTGTTCAGTACAAGCCTTCACATTACTTATACCTTACATTCTTTGCCTCATTAAATATTTGTTCTTTCTTTTAACTTTCAAGCCAACGAACCATCTGCAAAAGGACGACGGTTTGGCCTTTGGTAGTTGGAAGAGATGATTAGAATGAAAATGATATGAAGAATATGAGATCTGAAATCACCCTCAATGTGGGTGTCCTAACCAAATCAAATATCAAAAAAGACTCTATCATTGCTTCTAGAACAAGTACTACTTTCATTGTGGAAATGGCTTGTCCACAACCTTCCTGCCTAGACCCTTCTCTCTTATAACCATACATATGCTTTTGAAATTTGGTTCTATTTATATATCTATATCTTTTATTTTTATTTGGGTTCAATTTGTTTGATGTGTTCGTATTCGAATAGTTAGTTTAAAAGTGGAATGTTCTTGTATGAATCGGTCTATGATACCACTACATTTTGGTTCTATCAGTACTTATTGTTTGACATTGATTTGATTGTAGAGATCTATCATTCATTTGCCTATATCAAACATGTGGATGTAGAATGTATTTGGATCATTCGATACCCACACCTTCTCCCATACATTTTGGGCCCACTTTATACCTAGACCCTTTTCTCGTGTGATTTGGGCTGACTCGCATACCCATACTTTTTCCTTTTGTAATATGGATCTAGTTGTGTATTCATATCATTTCTTTCTAACTTGGGCCCACTTTGTTTAATGCATATTTGTATTAGATTAGTTAGTATATTGTGGCCCTATTAGCCACAATGTAAATTTGATGTTCAAATCTATAAAATATGTAAAATTTTAAACTCTATTTTAAAAAATAGAGTTAAAAAGAATATACAAATCAGGGTGATGGAGAAGTGAAAAGCAATTTTGTTTACATGAAAAATAAAAATAGGAGTCAAATACAGCGAACAAAATTTGGGGATTCCATTGAAGCCAAAAAAAAATCACATAGGCGAAGAAAACCAGGGGCATTTATTTATTTAATGCTCCAAAAATGTTGGAATCTGCCCCGCCTCGAGGGCACCGCTAGCCGTCTGTCAGTAACGCCACTCCCCCAATTATTAGTCCCTGCCTATATATAGGCAGGGAACTAATGTTTTCGTTTGCCCATATTTAATTAGTCTCTATAATCAAAATTATGAAGTTCTAAAGTTTTGGAACAGATTGTCGCAGTTTTATTTTAAAATTAATTTTTAATCATTAATTTCTTTTTTCTGATTGGCTAGTTCTAATTTTGCCAGGGGTTTAATTATTTTTTCAATTCAAAAAATAACAATAAAAATAAGTTACCATTGAATGTTCCTTCTGGAAGGCTCCATTGGATCAAGCTCCAAAATCTGAATCTGCAAAATCTGAATCGCTCAAGTCTGAAGATGTCGTCTTCCGCTTGGCTCAGCGCCCCTGCTCACTCCGCCTTATGTCTGCCCAGATTTACTAGAAAATGAAAAGGAAATCTGAGGCACGATGACTAAGCTAAGGAGACAAGTAGAAGCGACGATTTATTTTGTGGAGTAAGGAAAAATAAATGCTTCTTCAAAATCTTTGTTGCCACTATAGCATCTTTTCTCCCGAGAGCTAATTACAATGTATGGATTCAAACATTTTACTTTTGCAGAAAGGAAAATTCTTTAGGAGAGCAGCAAGATCATTCATCTAAACAAAGCCCCTGGAAATATGACCAAGGACGAAAGAATCAGATGGTTCACTGAAAAATTGAGCAACTCCAATCTAGAATCAGATGCAATCTCAGCTCAATTTCCATCAAAGGTGAATGATTTTTTCAAAAATTGCAAAATTCTTTTCTTTATGACATGGATATCAAATCCTGAATCCTTTGGCCCGCTCTGTGGACTCCAAAAGGGGCCACAAAATTCTGCAGTCATTTTAGAACAGGGGATTTAGGATTAAAGCGATGTCTAGGCCTTTAAACAAAAATATACATTATACAGATGACTAAACAATCAATACTCAAATCAAAATCTAAAATAAACAGTTGACCAATCCAAACCAATTTTAAATTTGAAAATCATATCAGTTGTGAATGGAAAACAGCTAAAAGATGCTAAGCCTCTACAACCTCGCTCAAATTTGACTACATGCACCACCATCTACAATCCCATTGTGCTCTATCCACGCGAGTGCCAAGGCTCGTCTGTGCCTAACATGAAACAGTCTGCTCCATGAGTGCCCGGTGGAAGATGGAAAGAATGGAGCACAAATGATTCACGCACAGCTTTAGAACAAATGATTGTCATCAAAGGGCAGCACTGCTACTTTCCCCTTTGGTCCATATTGCCCTTCAAATCTCCTGCTAATGTTTTCATTTTCATGAGTCTGTTTCACAGTTAATTCATGTTTGGAAAATAATGCCCCCAATTCTTTCATGTGGTTTAAGTTAATTTTTTTATTAAACTGATTTTTCTTTTTTACTCTTGCTTTTCCCCTTCATCTTTCCTATTCTTGTTGGGAGGTTTCTAATTTATATTTTATGGAAAACTTGGTAAAATAAGCTCCTAAGACACGTGACATTCTGCATTTATGTGTCTGGTTTGTGCTTCCACAATTTGCATGCAGATCACTCTAGATGGGCAGTATATATGTAAACGGAAAGGGCAGGTGTGCAGTTGCCATTCTGACTGATGTGATTGTTGCAGGGGATGGTAGAGACGGTAGTGACCTAAATAGAGATCCGTGGCTATGCAGCAAATTAAACCATATAATATATATGAAGATTTTAAAATAAATACTAAATGTCCTTGGTAAGATATGCGTTTTCTGTTATGTTTCTCTAAGCTAAAAAAAAGTCATTAAAAATTTTTAAACTTTAAATTTTTTATACTTACATTTTAAACTGGGCAAAAATATAATTCTTTAAAATTAAAAAATTAAATATTCAACCTTTCATTTCACGTTCACTACTTAAATACATTGATTTTTTAAAATTTCTACATTAATTTTAATATTTACGGATCTAAAAATAACAATTCTCACCATTAGATATACATAAATTTTTCTAGAAAAAAAATGTAATAATATCATTAAATATTATATTTATTATTTTATTAATGACTATGCATATCTTAAATAATATATTATATGTTATAATATAATAATAATTAAAAATAAAAAAAATTTAAAAATTAAACAATATGAATATTAGTTTATAAATTAATATATAATTAATTATTAAATATTATATTTATTCTTTTAATAATAACTTTAAAATAAGTAAAAGAAAAATTATAAAAAAATAAAATAAGTTATTTTAGAAACTAATAAATCAATTTCTTACGCAATATTTTTATGTCTTCTCTCTCAAATTGCATAAAAAGTAATTACATAAGTCTAAAAAGTTTGAATTTTTTTATTACTACACATCATTATAGTTCATTTCACTAAATCTGATTCTTATGGCAGTTCATTTCACTAAGTTTATTACTGCACAACATTCATAAAAAAAATGGCATGAGCATTTCTTCCTTCCATAAGCCTTGAAAATTAGTCAATTAGTATGAAGATATTAACAATTGTATTATATTAATTAGTAAAGATTTTTAAAAATTATATTATAGTAAATATATTAACAATTATATTATTAATTAGTAAAGATTTTTAAAAATTATATTATAGTAAAGTGTTTTTCATATTGAGAGTAGATCATATTATAATAAAGTGTGAATATTTTATTAATATGATGTTTGATAGTTACAATTAATATATATATTATAAATATATGGACAAATATATTTTTACTTTTATTTAGTTATTATTTTATTATTTAGTTCTTTGGTGTCTACATTATTTAATATAGACACCAAAGAACTAGTCACATAACTTAGGAAAAATTCAATACAACAAACATAAACAAAAGCTAGAGTAACTAAAACATTATCAAAGTCATCACTAAATATCCAAAAAATCTAAAATAGTGTAGAGAACAAACTTAAGGTTCTTAGCAATATCTTCATATCTCATTGAAGATAAGTCTACATTCACTTAACTACATGTAGGTGCTTAACCATGCAATTTTAAAAATACTTAAATCAGTAGTCAAATTTTGGACATCATCAAATACATTCCACTTACTCTCCAATGAGTTTGTTTCAAAAACTACAATATCACAATATAATTTATTATTCAAAAAATTTAACATGTAATTTTAAAAATAATTATATTTTAAAAAAAACTACTATATTTATCTATATTTTTTTCTAAAATTAAATAATAAAATTAATATATTTAATATATTTTAAAATACCATAATTGTATATTATATAAAGATTTTAATAAGAGTATGTGTATTTAAAAAAATTATTATTTACTTATATATAATATTATAATATGCATACTAAAATCACAAAATTATATATGTTTTTATATAATTATTATAAAATAATAAAAAATTAAGTATTAAAATAGTAAAAAAATTAGAATATAAGTCACTAGTAATATTATATCTAATATTTTATTAATATGACCTTTAAAACTAGTAAAAATTAATGGATGGAAAACTGAAAAGAAATAAATTAAAATAAAACTTTTTAAAACTAAAAAAATGTTGTGTTTCATAATTCAAAACTCACAGCAGTGAGTTCAACTAGTATGGTGACAGTAATTGGTTAACTACATATTCTGCTAAACATGCCCTTATTAACAAGTTGCCACGTGGCAGTTTATTGATCTTTGTATTTTCTGGGTAGTGTATGTACGCCTCATTTGTAGCACAGTTAGGTGCCTCTCGCAAGGAGTACGAGGTAGTCCCATATCACTCTCACCATATGTAGACCCAGAAACATATGGCTCGTGTTGTGGACTATAAAATAAAGTTTAAAGTTTTATCTATTCTAGGACAATTTGAAGCATTTATTGATATTTAAAAAAATAAACTAAAATGTCTTTTGTGTTTTTCGTTTTGAATCATGTGTGTGTAAAAATGTAGCCAAAATTTGTGTTTTATTTTTTTACATGCTTGTTGATGCTTTTGCCAAAGTTTGGAAAAGAAGCAAGACAAAAGAAGACCACGACAATGAGAGTTGATCATAGTCCACAAAAAAGTTAAATCAATATTTTGAATGGCAAACAATAAATTTTCTTTACAAACTTTTCAAACGGTGGCAAAAATATCACTCTTCAATAAGATAATTTATTTTTTTTGAATGATATTTGTTTTAAATAATTTTAATAATTGTTTACATTCAAAATTAATTCAATAAGAAATTATAAAAAAACATCTTGCTAATGAGAATGCCACTAAGAAATTATGCACAAACACATTTTTTATCGAATTAAATAACATGTGGTGATGAATTTTGTCAACAATAGGACAATAGCTCAATTTTGGATTCCAGAGTTGAAAAGAGAATTTCCAAGTTTTCCCAACAAACTTGTGACTACTACCATTGCCTTGCTTTCAACCCTGCACTACCACACAATATTTTTCCACTCAAAATCTACTTTCTACTACTCACACAAGGCAGGGACTCTAGCTCAACCAGAGCTCTTGTTATTAAAATACTTTTATAGCCGGCGCTGAACTGGACTGACGCAGACAGTGCAGTTTAATAAATACTTTGATATGTTTTTCTTCCATTTGTTTTGATGTGTTGAATTTGACATATACGGCCGCGCGGTTTAATCCGCTATTTCTGCTCAACAATACAAAAATCAAACATTTTTGCCGGCACCGGGCACGCGGTGGGCCCCACACGTGCCCCTTTATTACGGGACAGCCCGAATTGCGGGAACGGTCCAATTGTTATTTTCTGTCCACATCAGCTTTCTCTTGCCACCTGGCGTCGAACCCCTTAGACTGTAATCCTGTCTTATTTGACGGGAGAATTCGAATGGCAATTTCTTGTTTCTCATCGACCGGTATTGCCACGTGGCAAAGGGGAGAGAGACTTCGAGGGCAAGCAAAGGAAAAATTGAAAGTCGGCGGGGGGTGAGTAGTTAGGGGTTAGTTTGAGGGGTGTGACGTGTCAAAACGGACTTTAATTTATTGGTGCGGTTCCGAAACGGCTTTTGGGGATGGAATTGAGTGAGTTGTAAGAAAGGAATATTCTCTTCCGGCAGTTTTGAGTGGGCATCTACACCTAGGCAGGTCTGTTTGAGAGGTTTTGGCTATAGGGGCCAAAATGCATTGATTAGACAGTTTGTTTGTATGTTTTAAATAAATTAAATTTTTTAAAATAAATTAAATTAAATTGTCTAATTGGGTGCATTTTGGCTCCAATATAGACATTCAGTGTTGAAGATTGGTGTAAGAGTGAAAAGTGTATTGTTTATTTAATATATTTAAAAATGTGCATTCTTTATTCAATATATTTAAAAATGATCGCTTTAAGTATGTACATCCTGTTTGTAGAACAATGGTAAGATATCTTAACAAAAGAATGATAGGGGAGAGGATCTAGTATTTGAGCACCTTAACTTTGAGCTTCTTAAAATTCTAGTGGAAATTTCAAATCTCTCCTAATTTTTACATGTTTACTTGGCAAGTTCCCTATTTATAACGAAGGCCACATCACCATGTTTTTTGCCAAGGTGTCTAAAAAGCCCCCCCCCCCAAAAATGAGACGAATACATGTGCACTAAGTCATATTTAACTGGCACGGTGATGTGACACCACATGATTTGTTGTTTTTTGTTCTAAGGAATGCAATTCATTCAATTATGGGTAGTCTCCATCAATAATAACAACTTTAAAGTCACAATTATTGGTGCAATATTATAAAAAATGTTGGGCATTTTACCAACAAGTGCTATCACGACTATTGGAATGCCCTCGACTACTTGGTCCTTTCCCCTAGTCAATATTTGATGCAACCCAATTCACAACATCTAATTCATGATTAATGTATATGGGATCTATTTATAAAGACTTTCCTACATACCAAGATGTTTTATTAACAAAAGAATGATAGCCAAATATCCTTATAAAGTTAAAAATTTCATCTAAAATGCACTTAAGTTAGTTATGAGGATATTGTTGGCTTTCATATTTATATATAAAAATTATTTCTATAGTCTTTCTTGGTTACTGACTTGAAGCATCTTTCGAATAACTATAATGTTTGTTGGGATATAACTTGGTTCTAGACATTAGGCATATTGTATTTTTATTTCATCATATACTTGTTCTCATTTCATTGTTTATGTTTGCGTGTTTTATTAATATGCTTCAATGCTAGATAATCCAATAGTTTCCACTCGATTAGCTTAATGGCTCTTAAGGATAGTCTCATGTATGTCAATGTTGGGCATAAATCTTGTTGTGAGTACAAGGTTGTCCAATAGATGCTTGTGGACTCAATGGAAAATCATTGCCTGCCACGTCTCACCTTTGACAATGGTAGGCCCAATTTTATCAACCTGGTTTCTACTCCATGATCATGACTTATCAATAGTCCCAAACGTTCATCTAATTCCTATCCTACATTGAACGACATGAGCCTTTCTTCGACTTATGTTGATGATGGTATCCAACATCGCATTATACTTTCCCGCCCAGGTAAAATTTATAAAACGGTTATCCCCGCTGTACTGCCATTTGCACACATGAACGGAGAATACAGTCATCTGACGACCAACGTCCACAATTCACTGTTATCTTAAAAAAAGAGCCATTTTTTAATTCTATTTTCTTTTTATTTTTTAGTGTTAACTTACGGAGCGGGAACGTGCCGTAAACGGCGGTTGACCAAACTGATGGACATTTTAATTCCTCGACCGAAGTCTTTTTCATATTGAATAATAATCAAAGTACACTACACCAGGAATTCCAAATTCTATTATACGTAATCACTGCCCTTGCATGTTCGCCCATGTTACACGTACTTCTTTTTTCATTGTTTTCTATGGTGGTTCATTTATGTTCATAAAAGATGGTAATAAAGAAACATGTTAAGAGTCAAATTGTTTGATTGAAAAATTATACAATTAAATTGTAATAAAGAAACATGCTAATTTACTTACTAATATGATTTTTTATATAAATCAATGAATAAAGTATTAAAAAATTATTATTATTTGTTTAGATAACTAAATAGTTTATGTTCATCTAAGAAAATTCAAAAAGGGCAAGGATGGAGAAATCATGGACAATTCAAGGGTTGCAAAAGCAATAAAAGGTTGGGAAGATGATAACACAAGGGTCTAGATGATTGATACGAGGAACTAGAAAGGAAGTAGTTCATTTTGTTTGGAAATTTATGACACTGTCATATGGTGCATGAAAGTGTCATATACAACCTTTGGGGGTAAATCAATAAGCTATGACAAAATGAAAGAAGGGATGTTTGAGGTCTATATTTAAGATCTCCCTCAATTAGATCTCAAGGATAACTTGGTTCAAGACATGTAGTGTTGGTTGTGTGAATTATAAGTGCATAAAAGAGACTGCAATGTGTGCAACGATGGGTTTTAAGGATGACTATAATAACGGATTTGAACGTTTGATGTGAACATAGAGTCCTAATATTATATTTATTTTTTCTTGCTCTCCTTTCCTAATGTTGTTATCCTCCTTGATCTCTTTTTTTTTTCCGTTATTCTACTATTTTAAATACTCTCTACTCATTTTAGTTATTGGAGATTAGGCTAGAGTGAAGGTTGCATGAGAAGGAGAGTGTTTGAGGGTGAAAAAGGAAGTCTAAGTGCATGAAACATATCACATCATGTTAGTGTAAAAGAGAATCACACAATATAAAATAGAGTACAATAAAATGCAAAGAGGGGTTGAGTTGGTTTTGGGTACAACCAACATAGTTTGAAGGATATCTTGAGGTTCAAAATGACTAAAATTGGTTCATAATAATGTTCAAAATGGTAAATGAAAAACTAGGTATAAAATCAAATCTATTAGATTTTTGCAATCCATTTAAATGTTATGTATTAGCTTTTGGATTTGATTGTGTAGAGCTTTTTGTCATCAACGTTTCAGATCATACTACATGATCCATCATTAGCATGCAAGATAGAAAAAAGAGCATAAGATGGTAGATTGCAGAGATCTACGATCTACCATCTTATGCTCATTTTTCTCTCTTGCATCCTGATGATGGATCATGTAGTATGATCTAAAATGTTGATGACAAAAAACTCTACACAATCAAATCCAAAAGCTGATACATAACATAGGTGTAAAATATTAAAATATGCACGTTTTCTCTCTACATGTAATGTTCATTTTTAACATAGGTGTGAACTACAACTAGTCAACCATGTTAAAGTAAACATATAATAAATTCATTGTGCTTGACAAGGTTATACAAACAAGGATACTTGAGAGTTAGTTTGGATGTTGTTTATCTATCTCTTCTCAAATAAACTCTCCAAATATTTAAAACACACACATGAAGATAAATTAAAATGTAACATAAAGTTTTTGGTTCATTTAACACATGCTAAAATGTTCATCTTCAATTTTCAACAAACCAAAGAGACGTCATGGAGTTGGAAACAAATTGTAGTACCCACCCATAGTTTGATTTTAGTTTGTTCTTGACGTACTCTTTTAGGCTCATATTTCAGTTATTTGGCCAAATTCTTTTAGGTCACTTTTGATGTGATCAGTTATTATTTCAATAAATGATGATTCAGGATTATGAGTATTATGTGTTTATCATGTGTATGCATAGATTAGATGATTATATTATCATGATGTTATGTTTTATGCTTTATATCGGTTTATGATGTTATTGACCCCATACTTGCATGTGTATGGTTAACATGTGTGTGTACCTATTTGGTGTGTTTGTGTGGTAGAGGACGGAGCCGTAGTTACTTGCATAGTCGACATCCACACGACCGACCGTACCCTATCATTGTCTGCTATATATATATTGGATGTACATGCTTCGTCTTGTGATGTCAAGTTTGCAGGTATAGGGCATCGTCTTCCCTGAATTGGCAAGAGTGAACGTGCCCATAAATATTTATCTCAATGGTAAAGAGGGGAGATAATATACAAACCCAAAACCCTAACCTAAGCCTAATTGTCCTAGGATTGGACAAGTATCAGTTTGACTACCCTACTTGGATTCGTCCAATTGACAGGAATTCGTGGATCCCTTTCTGGTGTTTTCTTGGTTTTATGTTGTTTGGTCTCAATTGATTTATTTCTTATGTGGGTGATTTTCTATGATTTATTAATTAATGAGTATAGTTGAAATTTAACATTAATCATGTTCCTAAGTTTATTTGAAAAAATTTAATTAAAAGTTAAATAATTGAGTAATTGGATTTAATTGATTATTTAATTAAAGATTAGATTTTAATTATGTTTGTGTGCGTTATTAAATAATTAAATATTTAATCGCATGGTTTTATGATGCTTTAAATATTTAATCTATTTAATATGAATTTTAATTATAAACATGTGCATTATTGAAAAGTGAATTGTTCTCAAAAGTTATCAACATGTTTCAAAAAGTCAAGTTGAGTTGTGCATATAAAGTTATTTTAAATTATTTAATTGTGATGTATTTTAAATTTCTGATTTGGAGTTAATGTGGGAATTAGCTATTGAGTTATCTTTAGGGTTGCATGAAATGGGGAATTGAATCTCTATTAGGGGGAATTGCATTCATTTTAGAGATTAGAGAGGTTTGGAGGAGAATTTTTAGAGAGCTTGTGTGCTTTGGATTTTGGAGTTTTTGGTTGTTGTGATTGCTTGTTGTTTTGGCTACATTGTGGATCTAGAATTCTTGGTGTTGCGTTCTTCGTAGATTCACATCTGCAGGTTGAATCTATCCTCAAAAGAATTCTGGTCTACAAATCTTCAAAGGTTTTCAATTTCAGTTTCTTGCTTTGGATCTAAGGTAGACTTTGAAATCCTGCCTATTAGTTTTGTTTTGCATTTATCTCGCTTTCTTTGTTTGTGAAAATTTTAGTGTATCTCAATAGATAGATCTGTCTTTTCTTTTATTCTAGGTATTTAGAAAACCCTAGTTTAGTTGATTTCTTGCTTTTATCAAAATTTAGCATAGTAATGTTATGTTGGCAAAATTTCATTAGAAGGTTCCTCATAGATCTCCTAGAAAATGATAAATTAACCCTAGACTATACTTAGACTATAATGTTTGGTTAAATAAATTGTATTGTGAAAGAAAACCCAATTTTAGTGGAAAAATCAATTCTGGCTAAAAATTATCATTCTGGAAAAAAAATACACAGTCAAATTAAAAAGCCAGAAAAGACAAAATAAGAAAAAAAAAAGCCTATTTACTGTTTGTCTAGATTAAAATATGATTAATTGTATATCCTGTTTAATTCTGTAATTTTGGATTTTTAAATTTAATTTTTTTTATATTAGATTGCATTGAAAATTGTATTTAAATTAAAAAATTATTAAAAATAAATAAATATGTGGAAGCGACACAGGACACGAGCCCGTACCCCATTGGCTGGCCTGTCGGTGGTCCTCCCAAGGGAGTCGCATGGCAAAGGCCTGCCGACAGTCTCCAAAGGGGGATCGAGTGGTGGTCCCGGCGGTACTCCCAAAGGGGAGCCATGCGGGCCCAGCCTCCGACAGCCTTCGGGTACCGAAGGTATGGGTGTTGTGGTGTGGGGCCCAGCCCCCCCCAAAGGATTTTAATTTATTAATTTATTTATTTTAATTTTACATTTTATTTTATTTTAAAATGTTATTTATTAATTTAGTTAATTAAATTTTATTTATTAATTTTATTTAATTTAGTTTAATTAAATTTTATTTATTAACTTAATTTAATTTAAAATTTCTTGTATTAATTTAGTTTAATTAAATTTGCTTATTATTTTAGTTAGATAAATTTATTTATTGGTTTTTGTTTAATTTAAAATTATGTTTTTAATTTAATTAAATCAAAACTTATTTTAATTTTGTTTAATAGATTTAATTAAATATTAGTTATAAGTAATTGATATTTAGTTAAAAGACATTTGTTATATAGATTGGTAATTTATGATGAAATTAAGGATTGGTTTGATCATAGATTAATTATATGTAAATTTATATTTGTAAAATGTGAATTGTTTATTTTTAATGATTAAATTATTGGAAATAATTACTTGTCAAGTGGTTATGTTTTTATTAAAATTGGGCATTTTTGTTCTGTGGAATCCTTAGGTTGAATATAGGGAATGTTCTTTAATTATGACGTTATTGTGATATTTATGTTAAGTTCTCCTAGTAGGTTTATGTATTTCTATACTTGGAATCAATTATGTTCAATATAGAATTTAAATGTTTATAGATCAATTTCAGTTTACTATGATGTGAATGTTGTATTCTTCATTTTTGAAGTGTCTTCTTGTGCTTATTGTGTTGTCGGGGTACTAGAAGACCTAGGGGAAAAACATAGGCCGGGGGTAATTGTCAGTTGTACATGATTTTAGCATTATGTTTTGATGTGTGAGTGTATTCCTATCATCACCTGACTTGACCATATGGGCTCATGTTGCTTTGTATCTTGTTTATGGCATCTTTGTAATCATTTTGGTTTCTTGTGTGTGAAACTGGATCTGGGATTACTTGGTTGTATACTTGATTTGATTTATGTGAGATTTGTGAGCCTAGGAGAGGTTAAATAGGTGCATTTTAGGGGAGTGGTTTACAATAGGGGTCTGGGGCTCAAAAGGGGCCAGTACCAGGGTAACCTATCATAAGTTGATTAATAAGTGATAACCTAATAATAAAACTTGGGGATAACATTAAATACAAGATTGAGCTTTGATGCCTCACCCATACTTTGAGTGCTTGTATAGGCTAAGGATGGGAATGGGATGATACCTAGAGAGTAGGTATGATTAGAATTCCTCATCTTCAAGAGAGGGTATTCTGGTTCCACATGGGTCATGTTGAGGGTCTAGGGTCCAGAGTGGCCAGTCCAGGGTAACTTAATTGATAGACGCTTGAGGGTCTGAGGTCTAGAGAGAGACCAGTCCTGGGTAACTCAATTAGTTGTTCATGTGATGACACTCCCATAGTATGCAGCCCAAGTCTCCTCCATAGTTATTCTACATGTGTCAGATGCCTCTGGATTAGTGAGTCTTATCTTTCACTATATTTTGTTTACCTTGAGTTAGAGAGCTTTCAGGATCTCATTGCTTAGTGGTTTTATCCTTGCTTTGGTATTGGTTATCCTAGTGGGGTTTGTTGTTATCTCCTCAGCATGGTGGGGAAGACCTTTGTGATTCTACATGGACGGGTGGTAGTGATTCTTTACCATTTGAGATTTGACGTCCTGGTGTTAGTTCTTGATTGTGCTTTTGTAGTTGAATTCCTTATGATTCTTCATTGGTGGTTTCTTTTCACATCTCCATTATTTTTAATCCTATATTAGAGTATTGCATGTGATACCTAATCTGGACATTGTATTATTATAGTTAGAGGGATTACCACATGCCCTGCAAAATGTGCAGTGGATGTGAGATTATTTAGATTTCATGGATGTCCATGAGGATTGTAATTTATGATGTATGATGTAATTGTATTATTTATGTTATAGAATCTTTTGTTGATGTTATTTTAGTTGTGTTATGTTCTTAAGTAATTCTACGTCATGGGACCCTCGAGTTTTGTAATATGTGTTGGTCGTTAGTTTAATGTGAGTAAATGGTAATTACTTCAGCACTGATGTTTATCTTGTATGTTAACTTTAGAAAAAAAAAATTATTCACCAAACTTAGTAGCATGTTTTAGGTTAATCTCTCTTGGGTTTCCTGGCGGGGCGTTACACAAATCAACCTCCATGATATCAAGAAGTGGGAAATGGGTCACATAGGATTTTGGAGGGGATAATTTAGTATGTGAAAGCCATATAATTGATATAGAATTATGCCCCAAGATGTTAAAAATTATGAAGTGAACAATGTAGGATCCTTGAAAGAATCACTTTAACCATTAGCGCAATGTAAAACCCATGCATCACTCTAATTATCATTCAATATAGGATTTAGTTCACAGAGTTTCTTTAATTAAGGTGTGTAGTATAGGATTCATAAATGATCACTTTAACTATTGGATGATGCGAATAAGAATACTAATTGTGGAAGTATATGCACTAGGCCTCAAATTGATTATGAATGTGAGAATGAATTTGAGGCAAGGGAAGGTAAATAAAAGAGTTGAGTTTGTACATAGAAGTGTGTAACCTATGGAAGTGGATGAGGAAAGAAGTGAGAAACAAGAAATACCTTAAATAGAGTCACTAGTTTATTACCGTGCAAAAAATTAGATCTCACATAAACCATTGAAGTTCTATAATAATAGAATGCATTAAGAGACAAAGGTAGAGAATTAGAAGGTTGGGTTTCCCAATTTTATGATGTTTGGTAAATGTATAAGTTAGAAAGTAGACATGAGGTTGGTAGAATATTGATTCGAGAAGAGGAGATGGTATATAATCATTTTTTTGTAAGAAGATATATATGATGGTAGAGTAGAAGAGTTCAATGAAGTTTGTGGAAATAGTGCAGGAGCATGTAAGCTTGAAGTAATATGGGAAAGAGGAACACAAAGAGTGTTTCCCTCGAGGGACACCCCTATTGTCTCCCCTTAGTATAAGGGAAAAGGCAACATGTGTATCTTAGAATAGGATGAGAGAATAGATTATTGAGGTAAGATTTAGGAAATACAATATATAATAAGAGTGTACAAAATATCATAGTTGAATGGATATATGAATAGCTAAGAAAGATGAAGAATAAGGCATCATGTGAGAGTGAGAAATCAATGCAATTTAAGACATGACAAACAACAAGGGGAGTGAAAATGTAGAAACATAAAGATAAAGATAGGTTTGAGATGTTTCATGGTTGGCATAAATGTGTTCAACTAATCATAAAGATGAGAAAAAAAGTGTTTCTTGAGTGTGAGGACGTGTGCGGTGAAAGATATAGTATTGTATTCTAACATGGATTAAACTATCTAGGAATTATGTAAGATGTAAGTTTTATAAGAATCAATAGGTTAGAAGTTAAGGCAATTAAGGCATAGTAAGGAACCAAAGCATGCCATAAGAAGTATGATCATAGAGGAGAGTAGTCCCATGATAATAGTTTACACTTTTTTATCAATCTTGACATTGAAATCAACATTTTGCACGAAATCCCCGTTTTATAATACTTATAGAAGCTAAACCATTAAAATTTTGAAGATGAAGTAAACTAATGATTTGTGAGACTTTTTGTGTATATTCTAAATATATATTTTTTAAAATAAAAAATGACTTGCACATAAATTTACATAACTTTTGGTAACTTTTTTTTCATAGTAATAAGCACTTTTAAGTTGTGACATTTATGTTGTAGTGCATAACATTTTTAATAGAAATAACAAACTTTTGATTCTTAAGATATAGATTTGTCACACCAATATCTAGTGAATGAATGTTTTTTTCATAATTTTGTTGCATATATTTTTTTAATTAATTTTTGAATTCAAAGTAATTGTAATTTGGATAGAGGTGTATGTCATCGTGCATACCATTTTTTGTATGAATTTGAATCAATATATTTTTGTCTTGAAATAAGAATATCAATACCTAGGGAAAATATATTTTTTATATTTTTTTAATCTAATATCTTATTTTCCACATGTGTAAAACAAATACCTTAATGTTCAATGAGAAACATACATTCACAAGAAATATAAAAATAAATATATTAATAAAATTAAACATATTCAAAATTTGGTAAGCTTATAATATGGACAATATACTAACAAAACATAACTTTTAAATGAATAAGCAATGGCTCATATACAAATCTTTGGCCCTAGCAGGGCATTGTCCTCAATCAAACGGAAGGCAAACACAGATTGCTCAAAGAACACTGAAAAGTTTTTCCCAACCTCCCACTTTGCATTCACTAAATACGTTGTAGGGATTTCTAATCCCTTCGCTCCCTTGGAGAAGGAAAATGTTGCAACTCCTTCGACTATTCAAAATCCTCAACAAGGAGGGAAGACACTGCCACTACTACCAACTATAACTCAAAGGATTGACAAACCTGACAAGATATTTAGGATCGATTTAGAGAATAATATTAATGTTGGGGTCACAAAGTTTTGGGCAAAACCCTAGCAACAACACAAAAAACATAGAAAGGAAAAAGGAAAAATAATGGAAACCCACAAGAAAAGAAATTGAGGCCACAAACTGGTAAAAATTCCAACCGCAAGGATCTAGAAGACAAGAGGGAGGTTATTCAACAAGCCCCAATGAAATCCACCAAAATATATACCGAGGGAGACAAGCTTCAAACCCCACTTTACACAGATAACATAGATAAAAAGGTGAATAAACCCTACCAAAAATCTCGAGATCTCAGGAATTGGAAGCCAACAAATGGACTGCCAAGGGTTGCCACCGGAGCAAACTCAATCCCACTAGGCATAAGGGACTTCCGTAGCATGCCGACCTGTAATAACAATTCTGAGAGCAACAAAAAGCCATCCATTATAATTATTAGCAATGATATTTCTAATGAAATTTGGGAAAGATGTGAATCTCATGGAATATTCATAATTTAGGAGGATAAATCTGATCATATCTCAGCTATAGAGAAATAGTTCAGAGCTTCTCTTGATACATAGGTAAGTATTACTATCATTAACTCGAGTACTTTATTTTTAGACTACTCGTCTAAAGAATTAGTTGTAGCACTGCTTGAATCTGAAAATATTTTCTTTAAAGGTTTTAGTATAAATTTTTTAAAATGGAAACCAAATTTCAACAATAGTAACATTAACAACATAAACCCACACAAATGGATGTCTCAAAAAAAAATTTTGACAGTAGTAATATTAACAACATAAACCCACACAAATGGATATGTCTCAAAAACTATCTAGTAGAATTAATGCACCATAGCATCCTAAGAATGATAGGCAATCAAATGGAAATAGTGATAGGCTTTGAACACAATTATATGATCAACTCTGAGGTCAAAATACTTGTGGAAAATGTAACAAAGAATTTAAACCCAATCAAAATCATATCAAACCATAGTATATATGATTTAAAACCAGAAATATATAACGGTAACATTGGAAAATATGTGGACATTTTCATATCAGATTCTAACGATGACTTTGAAGGCATCCATAACACCTCCAACCTATCTAATCTTTTGGAAGACTTCATAAATCCTGATTTCACCCAGGTTGATCCTGACATACTTAAACAACCAGCGCATAACCCTCCTCCCTCCCCAAAGATTAACCCTCCATCTAAACAATTTGAGCACCCCCCTGTCCCATCCTCTCATAACCTCCAAGAAGAAGGGGATATTCTACTACCACTCCTAATTAATCATACACAACCTTAGGAAAACAAAGCAAAGCTCTCCCTGGAACCTACACCTCGCAACTTGAAGGACTGGAAGCCCCTCATTGATCTAAATGAACTTATCTCTCCCTCCAAAATAGTCCCCCATTCCCTAACTTCTCCAACTCTTCCACCATCTATCATCGACTTAATCCCCTCATTTGTTCCCCCACAAACCCCTAGCCCCAATCCTCAACTATCAAACCCTACCTCAAATCTAGATCCCCTCATTCAAATAAAAGTTTATAACACAACTAAAGAAATACTCATCAATAACATAGAGGAGATTCTGACAAATTTCATTGATATGGATACCATTAATAGAAAAAGAAATTAACTTATCCAAAAGATTCAAGAACTAGATGATGAGGAACAAGACCATCAAACCTTTGAAAGAGAATTGGTGGAGATGGAAGCCTTGGGAAATAATCCAGAATTGGGATTAGCCTTTATTAAGGAAAGCTTAAATGAAATTGACTTTGCAAAATCTCCAAAAAAGAGACGTAGAAAATCTCTGGCTGAACTTCATAAGAAGGATGCAAATTTAATTAACCAAACTAAGATCACTGATTTACTTCATGCAAGGAGGGGGAAGTTCCCTCCCAATGATTAATGAAAATCCTTTCATGGAACGTTAGGGGCTGCAATGCCCCTAACAAACAATGTTTTTAATAAAACACTATATTAATAAATACAAATGAGACCTGTTATTAATACAAGAAACTAAACTTAATAATGAAGGATTAACCAACTTGACAAGAAAATTAGGTTTTAGGGAAGTTTTTGTGGCTCTAGCTGATGGAGCATCAGGGGGTCTAACAATTATTGTTGACCCAAGGAAAATTATTTTCACCCCAACATCCATTAATAAACATTGGATGTGTGGCAGTATCAAAAGCCTAAAATCTAATTTAAAATACAACATCCTGAATATTTATGGTCCAACTAGTTACTTGGATATGAGAGTAATATGGAAAGAAATCAATACTTTTTTTAAGTTTTCTCCCGGATCAGACCTTCATCATTGGAGGAGACTTCAAGACCATTCTAGACCCTTCTGAGAAATTGGGGTGGGGGGGGGGGGGCGATGCTAATCCTAGATCTATGAAGGAATTTTTTGAGTGGGTAAGCCACAACAATCTTATGGATCTAATCCCAGAAGAAGGTAATTTTACCTAGACCAACATGAGACAAGGTAAGGAAAACATAGCTAAAAATTTTGATCGTTTCTACTTCAAAGGCAATTGGACAGGCTTCCCTTTTTCCCTTAAAACAAATATTCTCCCCTTTCTAGGTTCTGACCACTTCCCTATCTCACTAGACATTTTGGGTGACACCAAACCCCAGGGCTCCCCCTTCAAATTTGAACAAATATGGCTTAAAGATGAAAGATTACTACCCCTGATCAAAAATTGGTGGGAAAATCTATATTTTAAAGGTTCTACGATCTTCATAATAGCCAACAAGCTCAAGAAAATAAAAACAAATTTAATATTATGGAATAAAGAATGGTTTGGTAATTTCTTTGGAAACAAAGCCAAAACCGAACTAGAACTTGAGAACCTGAATAAAATAATTATATCACTAGGTATGAATCAGGAAACCTGCCAAAAAGAAAAAACTCTTAAAATTGAATTGGAAAACATCTTAGCTAAGGAAGAACTCTTCTGGAAACAAAAATCCAAGGAGACTTGGCTTAATGCGGGAGATAAGAACACAAAATTCTTTCACAATAGAACCAACATAAGAAGGAACATTAATAAAATAACACAAATAACCAATCCAAAGGGGACATTAATTGAAGATTCCAAAGCCATAGAAGAAGAGGCTATTAACTATTTTAGAAATACCCTTAACAATGATGGTTCCTCTGATCTAACTACCCAAAATCAACTCTTTGACAACATACCCAGAATTATCAACCAAGACATCAATAAATCCCTTAAAGCTAAATTTACCATGGAAGAGATTGGAAATGTACTTAAACAAATGCAACCTGATAAAGCCCCAGACCTTGATGGTTTCCTAGCTATGTTCTTCCAAAGATGCTAGAAATTCATTGGCTTAGAAGTAACAGCTACCCTAGAAGGAATAAGGAACTCTAGCAAGACGCTCAAAGAAATCAACAATAGCTTCCTAGTCCTAATCTCAAAAAAGGAAAAAGTTGAGAGGTTTAATTACCGTAGACCTATAGCCCATTGTAATACAATCTACAAATTAATGTCCAAAACCTTAGCCAACAGAATGCATAAACTACTACCTACCATTATCAGTGAAAAAAAATAGGATTTGTACAAGAAAGGTCCATCTACGACTGAATTATCATAGCACAAGAGGTGATTCACTCTACCCAAATGAACAAAAAACCCAACATCTTCAGAAAACTTGACATTAGTAAAGCCTATGATAAAGTAGATTGGAGATTCTTATGAAAAATCCTAGAAAAGTTTGGTTTCGATAAATAATGGATCAACCTTCTTTTTTAATGCATTTCAACTCCCAAATTCTCAGTCATGCTGAATGGATCATCGGAAGGCTTCTTTGATGTTTCTAGAGGCATTCGGTAGGGAGACCTAATCTCACCATATCTATTCATCATTATAGTTGAAGCCCTAGGATGCTCTATAACCAAAGCCAAGATTGCCAACCAAATTGAAGGCATTAAAGTCACTTCAAATGTCACTCCCATAACACAGCGACAATTTGTTGATGATACTATGTTATTTGGGAAAAGCACAGTACAAGAGGCAAATAAATTCAAGGAAATTCTCCAAGCATACACCAAAGCCGAAGGACAGGAAATTAATCAAGAAAAATATGAAATCTTCTTCCTTAACATTGAACCATCCTTAGAAACAGACATATTCAAAACCCTTAACTTCAGAAAAGGAGAGCTACCTTGAAAAGACCTAGGTTTATCCTTAGACAAGGGAACCAAAGATGGTAAATCTTGGGATCCCATTATCTCAAGAATCAAGAAATGATCAACCTCTTGGAATGGTAAAGGCTCTCTTCCACAGGAAAAATGATAATGATCAAATTAGTACTAGCCTCTATCCTTATTTACTAGATGTCATGTTTCCACCTCCCTTCAAAAAGCATAAAGGAAATCAATAAACACCTAAAAAATTCTTCTTGCAAGGAAACAATGATCAACATAAAATACCTCTAGTAGCTTGGGATTCTCTATGTACACCCAAAGAATATGGAGGATTGGGGTTCAAAAATATCAGAGAGCATAGAAAAGGCTTTGGGGCCAAATTAATATGGAATCTCCTTAATAAACCCAATTTGAAATGAGCTAAAATACTCCACCACAAAAACCTCAATGGAAGAGAGCCCATAGCCATTTTTAGATTCAAAAATCTCCCAAGTGGATCTCTAATATGGAACTTTATAAAGGATTGTAGATATATTATAGGGAAAAGACTCTCCTGGAAAATCAACAATGGTGAGGATTCACTTTGTTTGGGAGGACTCATGTGAAGGTCTCCCTCCTATATCTAGTTTGTACAACTGGGGGGGATACCATACATACCCTCCAACAATGCTGGGGAAAATTTTTCCACAACTACACCTTACCCCAAGCAGATATTTCCCTAGATAGCCCATGGTGGAAAAGACTTGACAGCACCAATATACCAAACCAACACAAAATTATGTTAACCAACATCCTAGAAAATAGGAAAATAATCCCTAATAATAAAAAATATTCCCTCCTATGGATAGCCTCCAAGGATGGGACATATAACTCAAAAGATGGTTACACATTTCTAGTATCTGAGCACCAATACAATAAAACAGATCTTCCCTTGCACCTATGCCTAGATAAGGAGACCATACCCAAGGTTGGACTATTCTCATGGTTTGCTATCAAGAATAAAATTCTTACGATTGATCGCTTCACCAAGATGGGATATGAAGACCCTAGTAGATGTTGCCTTTGTAAAGAAGAATTTGAATTCACTAACCACATCCTCCTAAATTGCCCACATTCTAGGAAATGTTGGGAATGGCTATGTTCCAAACTAGGGTTCATTTTTGCATTCCCCGTCAACTTAAAATAAATGTTCAAGGCATGGCCCAATTACCACAAAAATAGTATTTACAACATTCTCTGGAAGATAATCCCATCAATTCTAATATGGGAAATATGGAAAGAAAGAAACTGTAGGCTTTTCAAAGATAAACATATAGAAGTTAACCAAGTTATAAATAAGATCAACGCTATCATTATTGAAGTCACAAACAACAGCATTATGAATCAAGCAGGAGAAAATAAACCAATGACAAACTGGGATGGAACAATGAGACAACATTGGAGAGGTCTTAAAACCCCCCCTTGGTTTAATAAGCCTAACACAAACAAGACCAAACTCAGAAGAGAATGTATCTGGCAACCTCCTCATGAAGGTAGATACAAACTCAACTTTGATGGAGCCTCTAAACGAAATCTGGGGGAGGCAAGTATTGGTTGTGTGGTACATGACTCAAAAGCCCTTGAACTAGCTTCCTTAGCCAAGCCTCTGGGAATAACCACTAATAATATGGCATAAATGAATGCAGTAGTAGAGGGCCTCAAATTATGCATAAAAATGGGCATCATAGACCTTGATGTGGAATGAGACTCTGCCATAACTATAAATGCTCTTAGAACCCAATCCATATCTAACTAGAAACTTAGAGCTCTCCTAGAACTAGCAATAACCATCATAAAAAAATTCAACTCCATTTCTTTCAATCATATTTACAAAGAAGGAAACAAGAGGGATGATGAACTTGCTAATCTCGGCATAGATGGAACCATAATCAACCCTTGGAACATTTGATGGAACCTTAATAAACAACTCTCCTATATCACAAAAACTAATAAGAACCCCATCATCGGTGGGCATAGGCCCCAACAAATAGAATTAATATAATATAACTAATATAACAATCAAGAAAACTTGAAACTTTCTTAACCCCTTTAAACTAATGTAGACCTCCTACGCAGAACTGCTCCACCAACAAGTTAAGAGCCAGGCCTCATACATTGGAATAATTACCCTCACTAGTATAACCAGGCTTACCTAAAACTCATTAGAGGAATAGAATATTTTTACCCCTCCCCCCCTATTAAAATTATTATTAGCAAAACATTAGAAAACATTTCCCAACTAACGACAGAGGTCCTACCACTATAGATTCACTTTTGCTCCTTTAAAATCACATCCTTTTCCCTAAGCTGCAAAATATGCATGATTAAAAATCACCCTAGATTTTCATTAACTTCAAGATTTATATCTCCCTATACTGGACACCTTTACAAGACGAGATCTCCCCCAAAAGGTAAGTATCCCTAAACACTCAATGCCAGTAAATATGGCATAATTATAGCATTACCCTCACATGCAGGAATTAAAAATCATTAATAGAGACACCCAAATTGGAAGAAAACTCCTCCACAAGCTTCCATCCAACTAAGTTTCATTATTAATATCTATCATGATTCCCACACTAACTACACCAAAGTTAAGATTTTGCTTGCCTTTATCCAAACCCTCCTAGAATCTTCGAACAAGTTTAAATTGATATATAGGCCTAGTAGTGGGTCCTCAATCCCATAGTTAATCCAGCTTCTATTTTACGGAGCACCTTAGTACCCATGGAGATAAATATTCTCATCTTTCAAACTGATAGCATTAGGACAATGGACTTCTATGGATCCATTACCTTGGGGAGATGGAGAGGGATTCTAAAACCTTTAGACGTTATCTCTAGGTGAGCCCTCGTCAAATCCCTAGGTGATCATCACTTTGATTATGGCTTTACCCCTCGCACTAATGGTCACTTGGTAGGGACTTTTATCGTCTTCCTTCTAATGGTTGGCATTCCAAAGGAGACGATAATGGAGACATGTAGGAAGATATTCCTGAATAAATATCTTCATGGATTAGAAAGGATGGTCTTTAGCATTAACGACCATTTTCTCATATCCCTGCCTGAGGAATACATGCAGACTGAATTTGAAACGCTTCTCAAACATGAAAACTTCACTTGGCATCAAATCATCTTTATCAAGGACCAAGTCCTTTTCAATAAGCATCGGTCGGAGATGAAAATAAATGCCTTTTTCCTAATCAAATGGCTGAAGGTGGAAACCACAGACAATAACAAATGGATTTTATAGTAGTTCAGAGAGGAGGGATTCGATATTCCAAACACTCTTTCATCACTCCCAAAGGAGCAACTCAACTTGGAAATTAAATACATTGTAGCCAAGAATTGCCCATGGAAAAAGACATTAAGGCTGCTTGAAAAGAGGAGGGATTCGATATTCCAAACACTCTTTCATCACTCCCAAAGGAGCAGCTCAACTTGGAAATTAAATGCAGTGTAGCCAAGAATTGCCCATGGAAAAAGACATCAAGGCTTCTTGAAAAGGAAGAGGAGGACTTTGGCTCAGAGGACGAAATGATCTTTATTCATTCGTAGTGATATCTTAAGACTTTCTTATACTATTTTTTCTAGCTCTATGACAATACCTACAGAACACTAAGACTATGTTCATATTTTCAGACTTTCTAGTAATACTAATACAAGTAGCTAATAGTATAAATTTCTATCCTTTCCTATGGTGTTACAATTGCTATGATTTCCTATGTTGTCACAATTGTAGTTATATGTAAAGATCTACAAGCGGCTCAAACCAAAGAGTACATATATTAAAGACCCCATGATGAACACCCATGTTATGTCAAGGAGGTAATTAACATCATATGTTTAGTAATAAGCTTGCCTCAGATAAGATTCCCCCTCTTTATTCTGAATTTGGCATTGTCACTCCTTTAATCTAGGGATATAACGTATTAAGGCTCTGGTAGTTTATCTTATTACAGAATAGATAAATGTCTAATGTTTGTAGATCTAAATCGAACCCTAATGCTTTTTTGCCAGAATTTAGTTAAAACCCTTAGGTTACTTCGTATCGGGCACGACTGTGGATATAGGAAATTAAAACCAAATAATTATTAAGCTTAAGCTTAATAATTTGTCATACAACTGATTCACCCCCCCTCTCAATTGTATTGGTGGACTATTATTCCTAACAGGTGAAGATGAGATCATTCCCTACACAAGTTAAATGTATAATATACAATTTTCGTGAGTGATGTAAGGGATCCCCTGAGCCATTATATTTTTAAAACTATCTAGGGTTGAAATGATAACAAGAGAAGGATACGTACGTATCTTTAATACAAGGGATGGTGTAGAAAATATATACAATTGTCATGGGTGATGTAGGGGATCCTCTCATCCATTATATTTTTTAAAGTATCTAGGGTTGAAAGGATAATGAGAGAAGGATATGTAAGTATCTTGAATACAATAGGTGGACATGGCTAAGCTCCATACAAAATGCGCCTTTGACCAAATTTGTAAAAGAGGAAAAAACACTAGATTTTAGTAAAAAAATTAGCATTTTTTCTTCATCATCTATATCCCCTAAACTATAAATCGACAAAAAAAATTACTAAAAATATAGTGTGTTTTCGCCAATCAGAAAAAGAAAAAGAAAATCTTTAGTGCATTTTATATGGAGCTTAGCTAGTGCCACAAGGGATAGTGTGGAAAATATTATGTGAAATGAGTGATAAAAGAATGATTACGATTTTCTAAATGCATGTCTAATCCATTGAATTTATTATACATGTAAAAAATTAATGATTAAAAAATTGGGATGCAATATGTACGAGAGAAATTGTAATATAGGAGGGCAATCATATTGAGGTAGCTCACAAGAAATAAGCAATAATTTCTCTTGTGGAATGGAATGTTTAGAAGGGGGAGTAAAAAAAGACAATGGGAAGAGAAGTGGATATAGATTATAGGAGCATAAAATAAGGTCAATATATAAAATAGAGTGGATCCATGCTCAAAATAGGTGTATATGGTGCACCTAAAATAATTATGGAGAGAGGGTCACGATGAGAAACATTAATGTTTGATGCATTTATAAATTTCATCCAATGTGATGTTTAAGAAACGGTTGATTATTAAATCATGATTGATGTTTTTTTAATCATCCAACACATCAAAAGAAGAATGAGATACATAAGGATAAGAGTGATGCATTATTTGACAGCAAGTGATAGTGAAGGGAGGTTTCAAGGTAGATTTTAATTTTTATAAGGTTTTTGAGACTCATCATCACTTGGGGAACATTGGTATAAGGTGTCAAAATAGATATCATCATTAGATGTACATAAATCAAAATTACATTTGGAGAGGAAGTACACTTAATGAATATGAAAGGAAGATCATCAAAGGTGTAGAGGAAAGTGGAGAAGCCCTTACCAACTAGCAAAAATTCCATATGTACGAAATATATATTGATAGGAAGGATGTTTTTTTATAAAAATATGCAATTGATAAGGACCAAGTATTATATCATGCAAATAGAAGAGAGGGGTGAGTTTTCACTACATACAAATTACAATTTACAAGTGATGTGAAATTATGTGTAAATTAATTTTTCAAATTTAAAAATAAATAAAATGTATGTAATATAAAATAATCCACCTAAGCGCATCACCATGCCATGAAATGGGAAAGGTAGAAAGAAGAGCATTCTCATTATAATGGAATACAAACATAGAAGAAATAATATTGTAGACATGCATTAGGATTTTCAATGCCATAAATTATGTTTAAGTATACATATCAAAAGAGTGATCAAGAAAAGAAACAAACACATTAAATAATTTATAAATAAATTACTAGGATGAACCTTGTAAAATAAATCTATGGGGAAGGGAGTGAATTAGTTACATAGATATAATAGGATAAAGGGGAAATCATAAGCAATTGTAACAAAACACATAAGTGAGTCTAAATCAAAAGGGTCAAGGGAAAGAAGTGAGCATGAGGTAGTGAGTGAGATACCCCATGAGAGTATCAAGGGAAAGATGCAATTCTCATAGGATAACTGAGGAAATCAAGAGATCAAGAATATGGATGTTAATGTTGAAGAGTTTAATCAACAAAAAGGTGGTAATCACTGAACTTTCCATAAAAATATGTAAGAGGAAATAGACAATCCATTGGAAAAAGGGAACAGGAAACATGTAGTGCATAAGAAAGGGGACAACAATGCGGGGATGAAAGTTTGAATGTATGGAAGTGGACATAAGCTCTAACATCAAGGAGAAAATCAAGATGGCTAAGATATTGGATGAATTAACAACTATAAGTAAAAGGAGTATACAATCAAGAAAGGGTACTACAATGGTCCATAACCAAAGCATATGTAGGAAGGGATGTTTCTTGTGTATGAAGAGAGATGTTTGTATGTGTGTGAAGAGAAAAGGAAGGGAATACAAATGAAAGAGGAAAAATGACATTTTTTTTATCAACCACAAGAAAGAAGGGGTGAATGAGTTTTTGGTTGGTGGATTTTTTATTTCTTTAGGGGGAAAGGAATGGTGAAGTGATGTAGCACACAGTCCTCTGTTAACAATAATATTCAATTACTAGATAAAAACACAGATTTGAAACCTTCAATATTATTCATTCATCACTGACTGCCTCTACAATTCACTGCAAACTCTTAAGTAACCAAAAAACTAAAAAAAAACAAGAAATCCGAAAATTACCCAGATAATGTGTTCCACCAAAATCAAGGTAAAGGTGAGATATCGTCATGAAAAGCATAAGCCTCACGATTATTCCCTCAAAAAATATGAATAAGAACAAATAAAACTTGACTCGTCTAGTTCTCTCAACTAAAAGAGTGTCATATATGTTAACTATTATAGAATGATTACTCAAATCAAAATAAACTCAAAAAATAAAAGAATTATGCTCTTGAATGAGCTCTTGGTCTATTGGTGAAGTTGAATGATTTTGAATGAGACCACTAAAGATCAGTTATTGTTGAATACAAGACCCAATACCATAAGAAACGAGGTTGAGATTATGCTTAGGATAATGTGACAAAATGGATACCCATAATTTGTGGTTGGAAGAGTTTTCAACTTGAGGCTTTCACTCTCCTATCAAATAAGTACACATGATTAAATGAATGATATAAAATCCTCCGTTAAAGAAAAATATCATGCTCAACTAGGGGGAAGAGCACCAGTAGTTATTCGAATGTGCTCCAATAGTCATGCACTCCTTGTGCATCCAACCCTCCATTTACTAATCTCAAAGGAGCCAAAAAAATGATAGCTAAAAGCCCATTACAAAATTTCAAATGTACTAATAACCGATCATTTTTTACCTTTTTTAGTTCATAACTGGCTCATTTGTACACGACTACTACGACATTTGTCCATAAGTAGTGACAATTTTGAGTGCACCATTATTAGGGCATCTTTAAGTAGACATCGAGCGACACTTTGAAATGACCACTTTTTTACTCTTTAACATTTAATCAAATCTATAGTATTTTTGAAATAGCTAATTCACACACAAAAACAATAAAAATAATATCTTTGAAATCCCACGTATAATTTAGACTCTATAAATACATAGAATTAACTATAATAATTACTAATACACTTCCCATATAAATCTTCTCCTTACACAATTTTTCTAGTTACACCATACTGAACTCCTAAAGGCTTTTTGCCTATACTTTTCACCCTCAAGAAGTTAAGAATCATTAGTAATGATAGAGAAGTAATTAAAAAATCTTAAAATTTACCACTTATTGTTGTCCTATCTCAAGTGAATCCAACGAAGTTTCATTACTCTTTCTCACTTCAAGTAATGATTTAAAATTCAAAAGTTCACTTTCCCCACCATAACTATATTCGTCTCAACTGCCAACTATAAGATATTAAAAAAAAAAAAACATTCTCTTATTTTTATCCATAAAACAAATTAGAAAAGCTCATACTTTACGATGCCCCGTACTGAATAAATGGACTGAAATAAAATAAGTAGAAGAATATATTGATCTTAAACAATCCATGACTGTAAGGTTTAGATTCATTTATGTTGTTCCGTACAAAAGTAGGTGGAGCAACTTTCGGCAATTCTTTTTAAGAAAAAGGGCTGAGAAATTAATATATTAGAACATTAAGGGGCATTCAAGTTTATTGGTGATTTATTAAGAGTATTAAAAATCTTGTCTTTATGGAATGTGATTCTTGTAAGTGAAGTTTATATTATATAAGAATAATTTGAAAAAAAAAAATATTTTTAATTATTTAATAAATAAATAAGAATTTTGAAAAATTCAAGTTTGGTGAGGTTATAAGTAATAGTTTTCATTTTCATGAATGTGTAACATTAATGCAAATAGTTTAAATTTGCAAGCATTGATCAATATGAGTTCAGATCATTAAGTAATCTATATGTACGTCAACAACATCAACATGAATGTTCAAATATGTAAGCAAAGTTAATAAGTGTGAAGGACGAAATGTCTATGATCATAATCACCCAATAGAGATTTGAACTGCAATGACTACAACAACAACGTGATTTAACCATCATATTATAGTGTGAGCAAGTAAATATCTTTTAATTTTTAAATTTAAATTTAAAATCAATTATTTATAAATTGTAGCTCAAATTTTTAATTTAAACTTGTTTTTTCATCTCATAGGAAAATAATCAAAACTTGTGAGCAAGCTGGTCCAATGTATGTTTGAATCACTAGCTAACTAGAATGAATGCCATCAACATCAACATGGAGGTTCAAATTTGTGAGTATAATTTGATAAATGGGGGCACAATGTTTACGATCATAACGACCCAACATAAATTTGAATAGTAAGGACTACAACAACAATGCCATGATTTAACCATCACACTATTATATATTAAAAAAGCTATTGAAATAATATAAATTATTTAATTATTAGAAGAAAAAAAACTTAATTAAATAATTGAAAGTTATTTAATTATTATGAATAGAAGAATCAATAAGAAGGTGACACAATGAAAATGAATTAGTCATGTTTAGATGTCCATGGGATGATTTTGTAAAGAAGAAAGATGATTTAATTGACTGGAGTGAAGGATATGACTGTATAGAAGCTTGCCAAGGTGGTTAGGCTCATATTTCTTTAGTCTTTTTGCCTCCATAAGTAGACAAATAGAATTTGACCATGTTTTCACATATTACATGTGTGTCTAGGTCTAAGAACTATATGAGAACATGTATGCATTTTCACATGAGAGTATGTGTACAAATTTGCATGTGAGATAATGTGTATATATTTTCTTTGTGATAGTATGTTGATGTGTGTTGCATATATACATAGTTGAAGTGTAGTCTACACCAAGCATTAAAATATTATGAATAATAAAAAACTTGGTCCACAATATATTATTATTCAAATATGTAAAATATAAATGATTTTAATTAATATTCCAAGGAGACTCTCATCATTGTGCATTTGTAATATCAAAAGAAACTAGGAATTGATCACATCTAGAATTTCAATAACTAAATAAAGTAACTAGCATAATGAGAGATTATATTAGATCTATATTTTTAACCTAGATTATATAAAAATAAGTGAGATTAATTGTTTTTAAAAATAATATTAAATTAAACGTAAAAAATCTAATATAATAAAATTTTGTAAGACTTTCAAGAGAATAAGAAATCTAATAATTTTTAGAATATTACTTATCTTGGAAATAAGATCAGTTTAAATAAATATGTATGAAAGAATATTTCAAAAGACAACTAATCTAACATAAATGAGAAAACACAATAGTTTAACAAATAAACTTGATTTAAATATTGTATATGAAAGAATGTATAAAAAGGTTGTCATCCCAACATTAATAACAAAACCAATACACAATTGTAAAATAATGTTTGTGGCGAAGATTATAGTTATATACACATAAGAAAGTGAGAAATAATATGGTGTGAAAAGGAAAAATAGAATTGTTGTGATAAAATGTCACATTACCAATGAATAATTCTTATTCTCTATGTTTGTTATATATTTTTGAATAAAAATAGATTTGCACTTAATAATGAGAAGGAACATTACTTTTAACACTAAAAGTAGAGAATAGACTGAACTTTTACATGCAAAATCCTCCAAACAAATGCAATATACTTTCTTGGCTCTAGCATTGGAAATGCATTATGTCTGCTAGTATAAAGAAGAAGATAAAATCCAACTTTTTCTTATACCAATCAGAGAATGATGATAACAATATTTTAAAACTATCACCAAAGGGGCATTTGCATATGCTCAAAAATACTAGCGAATAGAATCAAACTGAGGTGTTGAGAAAGAATAAAACCAGCTTTCCATGGTGGAAGAAATTATCGTATGGAAATGTGTTACAAAAAGTGTCATGCAAAAACCTAAGAGAATTCCTTCCAAAAGGAATATTAGGGTATATTACTTCTATTATTGCTGCAAAAGAGTGGACTTGGATAGGAATAGAATGGTGATAATCAATTTGATTCAATGTCATGAAAGGCATCAGTAAATGATGAAAGATCTCACCTTGTTAGCATGGAAAGAAGGCATTTAGAAGAATATAAGTATTTTATTCTAGAAAAATAATATTCATTGCCAAAATAGAATGAAATGTTTGGAATGTTTATTGTTATTTGTTTTCTTTTTATGGTATGACTATATATATATATATATATATATATATATATATATATATATATATATATATATATATATATATATATATATATATATA
This sequence comes from Chamaecyparis obtusa, assembly GCA_027943335.1. Lineage (NCBI taxonomy): Eukaryota > Viridiplantae > Streptophyta > Pinopsida > Cupressales > Cupressaceae > Chamaecyparis > Chamaecyparis obtusa. The sequence continues at coordinate 576,484 of BSBK01004631.1, read as the reverse complement.
AGTCATAAAAATATTAGAATGATAAAGTTAACAGTGTGAAAAGATGATAAATAAATTTAAAAAAAAAGATTTAAGGTAAGCAAACATGAAAATATTTATTGGTACTTGGATCGGTATAGATGGCTAAAAAATAGGCTAAGGGGAGCCTAAAATGTTATAAGGAAATAGATACTAAAGTGGACAAAACTTGTAAGTCAAAATTATAGGGTATACAATTTTTAGCATTACACTTACTACTAAATTAGATAATATCATTTTATTAATCATATAAAAATTAAGAACTACCGAGTTTCATTTTTGTAATATTCTAACGAAATCAAGATAGAACTTTCTAACATAATAAATCTCCTTTCAATATTCAATCAACAATAAAGAGTTACAAATGAACAAAGGATCACATCCTAAAATTTACAATGACCATAGTTAATATTCAACAAAAAGGTTGCCCAAAAAACCCATGCTTTAGTGAAAAAAATGGTCAAACTATAGGACACTCACCTCACAACCACACGAAATCATTAGGCACGTGACCTACTATTCAATTACATTATCTAACACTATCTATTAGATTACGCTTGAACATGCTCCCTAAAAACATACCACTTATAAGTAAAATTCCTAGAAAACCTCATCCAAACCAATGATGGACTAACAAAAGATGGGCAAGTGGCTTAGTCGATAGAGCACTCCAACAACAAATAAAATGTCCCAAGTTTAATTCCTATTTGGTCCCTATGCATTGTAGCTCAACATGTGATATCTAAGTCAATCTAGGATCCCCAAGCAACTACAATGTAGTTTAACACTTGGTGCTGGAAATAGGCCACACTTGACTAACAATGGAATACTACATGAAATAACTAGGTACATGACCTATTTCAATTACCATATCTATCCTATGACACTTCATGTTCTCTAAACACATGCCACTCATAAGTGAAATTCCTAGAAAACCACACCCAAAGCAATGACCAAATCAGGGCTAGTAGCTCTATTTGTAGAGAACTCTAATAGAAAATGGAACGTCATAAGTTTGAGTCCTAGTTTATCCATATGTGGTGTAGCTCAACATGTTATATATAAGCCAAGCTAGAAGCCCCAAGCACCTGCAATGTAGCTTAAGACATGGTTTTCGAAATAAGACACGCCTAGACTAATGGACTATCCCATGAGGGTCAAAACAAGTCCAACATGACACCTGAGTTGATCTACTAGTAGAGAACTTGTACTCTTCAAAGAAATGTTATGAATTCAAACCCTACAAGCAGTAAGATATGTATGTCTCATTTGCAGCATAGTTAGGTGCCTCCTTCAAGAAGTACACGACGGTCTCAAATTACTAGACCCAAAAATAGATTGATTGATATAATAGACTATAATTTATTTTAATTTTTTCCCTAACATATTTGAAATGCCCATTCTCCAATCCAGAATATTTTTATTTTAGAAAACTACAAGAGAGAATAGAAGAAATATAAAAAAATGTTTAGAATGTTACTTATTTTGAAAATTATCATAATTAAAACAATGACCGTGAAATAATGTCTGGGGAGATAAGTAATCGAACATTAATGATAAAGCATAATGCTATTGTAAATAAGTCTAATTTAAACAAGAGATAAGTAATCTAACATTAATGATAAAGCATAATGCTATTGTAAATAAGTCTAATTTAAACAAGAGATAAGTAATCGAACATTAATGATAAAGCATAATGCTATTGTAAATAAGTCTAACTTAAACAATAAATATGAAATAATGTCTTAGAGAGAGACAACTAATTTGACATTAATAGACTAGAGCACAATACTAAGCTTTAAAATAGTTGACGTGGCTAAGTGATGACATGTAAACAACATAATGAAAAATATTGTCATGTGAAAAAAAAATAAAAAATCATTTGATAAAATATCAAAAGAACAATAAATAACTCATATTATCAATACTCAATATGTCTTTGAATGTAAATAGACATAAAGGAGGATAATATACAAAGAATTAAAAAAAAACAATATTTAAAATATGTAGAGAATCCACTAAAAGAAACAATATTTAAAAATGTAAAGAATCCACTTGCCCATTTGCATGCAAAATCTTCCACATTTATAATGGAAACTACAATATACTTTCTTGGTTGTAGAATTGGAAATCCATTATATGTCTAAAAGATTGTTGTATTGAGGAGTAAGATCATGGCTGAATGTGCAACAGTGCCAACTATAGAGAAAATGGCATATGGGAAAAGATAAAATCTAGCTTTTTTTCTCATAGCAATCTACTTGAAAATGCCTTATAAGAATATTTAAAAACCATCACCGAAGAGGCATGTGCATATGCTAGAAATACTAGCGAATACAATCAAAATGAGTAGTTGGAAAGGAATAAAAACATTCTTCCATGGGGGAAGAAATTATCTTTGAGAAATTCATTACAAAAAGTGTCTACAAATCTAAGAGAATCCCTTTCAAAAGGTGTTAGGGCATATTAAGGTGGTATTCTTTACGAAATTGAATGATGCATTGGGATAGGAATGGAGTGGTAATAATTATTTTGTTTCAATGTGAGTGGAGGTGTTAGCCAATAAGAGTTGTAGACCATATATGTTACAACTATATATGTTCTTGTTATAAGGATATTTGCTTTGTACGTGGTGCACGTGGTAGAAGTAGAGGTAAGGGTAGAGATGAAATTAGAAAGAGAGGGGGTGAAATGTTAATGAGTTTCGAATTTGTGAAGTGAAATGTTAATGAGTTTCAAGAGTGATTAAAGAAATGAATTGAAGAAAGATGATTTTGAGAGTGGATCTATTTGTAGCGAAAGGTATTGGATTTATTTCTTGTGTTTGTTGTTAAGCAATAAAGAAACGGTGAACCAAACAAAATGTGTTGAAAGATTTAATTAGAGTAGGGAAGGGTTATAGAATGGTGTTTGTAAATTATATATTTTTTGGAATAGAGATTGTGTGAACTTTGAAATGTGTTTAAATAAATGCATTTAAATATAAGTGTGGAGTAATAAATTGTATGTTTATGTATGTGTGTGATTCATTTCTTGTAATTATTTTTTATATTTAAAAGCAACAAAACGAGGGTGTCGACCCCTTACAGTACCACAACTTAAGGGCATATAGACACAACATACTAATAATAGATAAACATTAAAACCTGCCTAAAATGGAGCTATTAAAAGAAAAAAAAACACAGGGCATAGATAAGTAGCCTATAAACATAAAACTTAGCACCATCACACCAAGTACTATTAGTCAAAAGAGAACAAAGAGAAAAGTTGTCTAAAAACATACTAGTACAACCAAAGTTGTAGAAAAAATAAAACCATAAATATACAGGAAATCCCTAGGGGGGAAGGGATCCGAAACTTGTTAAGCATTTTGTGAGGATTTAATATCACAACCCGATTGATACAACACATTGAACCAATCGTTAGTAAGGAGTTCAAACAAATCCTTGGTCTTCTTCACCCCGAATCTTGTGATGCGGTAGGGAAAGAGAGGTTGTTGAGTTGTGCATTACACAAAGACTAAATTTAGAGATGCTTACAAGCTTTCTTTCATCTTCACTCACTCTATTCTTAATATTGTTCACCTCCATCTACATGCTTGCCAAATCCGTGGTTGAAGACATGTCAAAGGTGGACATTATAGGTTTCTCCTTAGAGGAGAGAATATCGGTACTTGTATCAGTAGGTTCCTCCTTCCTTTTATTAGAGGTATGCATTGAGCTATTGGAGGTCAAATTATAGGAGCCTCCACTATCATCAGTCTCTACCTCATCTTCCTCCATATTCATACTTTTCTCAACCCCATCATGAGCAATCTGGTTTGCATATTCTGTGTCTTCCTCTGAGTCATAATCCACAAGTAGCATTTTTCCTTTCTTCAAAAATCTATTAGCTAGTCTATTAGATGTTTGAGGGGTGCTATGTTCTTCCTCCTCTTCCTCATCACCCTCCAAGTTGACCTCCTAAACAAAGAATTTGGCTTTTTGGGGTCGAGGGAGGGTTTCTTCTTTTTCTCTTGGAGGCCAATGGCGAGGATTCTTTTCCCGTATGGACATTGTTAGGGGTATCAATATCAGAATTCTAAATTTTAGGGGTGCTCATCTGAGAGGCAATTTTGCTAGCTTCTAGGTTTTGGATACATTTTTTCTTAATTTGGCCAAGTATGTCAACAATGTTAGTAGGTTGGGGGGGACTTCAACATAGGGGCTTCAGAGACAACAATGGGTTTAGGAGGATAAAGGGCTAGGTAAAAATTGAATCCCTAAAAATGAGGCACTAGTGCAAGAAAGTTGGTTTCTTACCCTAGGAAATACCATCCCTAACCTCAAACATAGAGTTCTTAAGAGAATTTAACAAAAAAATGGAAAAGAGATGATTTCGTGACTCCTAAAATGATTAATAAGTAGCATATGGTAATAATAGTAAAATTTAAAATATCCTTTCAATGTAAAATTCCTCATAATCATATAATAGACCTTGTTCCATGGAGAAGGTAGCTCTGACCTATCATATCTACCCTGCCTCTTAGCTAGAGCCTCATTTCCCTTAAATAACCTATTAAGGTTGTCATTGTCCACTACACAGGTGGTCTTGTTCCATTTTCTTCCCTCAGTAGAAACTTTAGTGACCTTATCAATGACCTCTTCCTTGATTTCAAAGGAAATGCCCCAACAAAAATCTTTTGTTATTCCAGGAGCTAGAAAATTGTGCAGAAAGTCCCTCATCAAACCCATTAATGTGTTTGATGAAATCAGTATCCCCACCCTCCTTACAAATGTGCCATACTATGGGGTCATTCTTGAAGTCATCTAGTTTGCCCAGCTTGATGTAGCTGCAGTTACCCCCATAACCGTAATAGAATACATAGAGTCGTCATCACTAGAGTGAGAACTATAACTCTTGATACGACAAAGGGAAGTTGTCATTACAAATGAATAATTTAAAGGTAGAAAGAGTTCTTGTTTATCCAGCTGGATAAAATCATTTAACCCTATCCTCAAAAAAATAGACTCATGTAAGTGGTAGCTTCTCACAAACATGAGTCTTTTCAATACAACACTTATAGCATACCTTTCATTATGCAAGGGGTAATGAAAAATATAACTCTCACCATCCTTGTATATCTTGTAATGGCATATCATCATGTTATAGTACTCCTTAGGACTAATGTAATCGAAATGATTACATAGGGGCCACCTAGACAAAGGAAAACAACTACACCATGAATGGTAATAAATGTTGTATATGGTAATGCAATTATTAGAGGTGAATCCATCCTACCACATCATCCTTCCCATATTCAAATTCATAATATTATGGCCTAGTCCCCACTCTTGCTTGAGACTTAAAAGGTAGAGGTAATGGTAACCCAACACCCTAAAATACCAAGAAGGAGATGCCAAATCCCCACTTGTTTGTTACATGTCATCTCCCTTGGGTATTGAACACTCTCCATTTAAGAGATTTTGTACATCAGCTTGGAGAGAAGTTAGGTTTTGCCAACACCTCATCCCAATAAAAGTTTAACCATTTGCAACAAGAGAGTCCACCATGACATTGCCCTCGTTGCCCATTCTTGTAAATATTTGTAAGTATTAAAGAAATAATTAAATATAAAAAATGTGTGAAATATTTAATTAGAATGGGAGAGGGTGATAGAATGGTGTGTGTAAATTATGTAGGTTATTTAGAATTAGAGAACATCTAAATTTTGAAATAATCAAAAATAAATGAATTAAAATACATGTGTGCATTAATATATTGTATATGTACTTATGTGTGTGTGGGAAGAAGTAATTGATAGTCGATGAATTTTTGAATGTGAAATTTTTAACATGGTTGAGGTTAAATTTTTAGGTGTTTGTTGATGTGACAATTGTAGAATAAAGTATTAAAATTAATGGAGTGACTCATTTCTTATTTCATTTCCATTATTCTCCTTTCAGAGGATACATGAGAGGCTACAATTTAAAGTTGTGGTTGAAAAGTTATGATAATAATATTATGAATACTTATATTTAATTGATGATGGCAAAATTGTTGTAGGACCAAATTGAGAATGAAATGTGTAGAGGTAATTACTTTGGTAGGAATAATAAATGAGTAGTGTATGGATAAGAAGAGTTTATGATATTGTGATCAATTATATTTGTTGCACCGAAATGAAATGGATGATAAAATCATTGTGTTGAATGTTTAGGTTCGAAATACTTTTGTAGTTTGTAATAGAATCCTGAAGATAATTGTGCGTGGTTGGTTGTAAGTAGGAGTTGGTATTATTGTTACCTTGGATATATTGTCTATGAATTTTTATTTAACTTAAATGTTGTTATAGATTTTGAATTGCTTGCAATTTTAACCTCTTTTATAGTTCAACCGTATATGTGTAGTTGGTCTTATTATTGTAGAAGTAGAGTTGGAAAAGCATATTTGTTCTCAAATAATTTATTTCTATTCTTATATTCTACAATAGTTAGAAGATGTAAAAGTAATAGTGTTTAGTAAATTCAAATTGTTACAATTTATTTAACTAGTTACAATTTATTTAACTAGTTTTAATGCATGTATGTCCACAATTATGATTTCCTTTCTTCTTTAAGTTATGATCTAATATTAATGAACAATGATGTAGAATATTCATCATAATTTGTATATAATATACTACATGATTTTTACCAATTAGTGGTAGAATTAAATGTAAAAAGAGAGAGCGTAACATAGATAAAATATTGTATATTTAAATAATCTTATTTATGATTTTGATTAGAAAGAGAAAAATGTTATGTCAATTTTTTAAAAAGTCATGCTTAAAAATACAAATGACAAACATAAACACCAAATTTGGAATGCATATATGTACGTTAAAGGGTAGATATGAGGTATTTTTATTAATAAAGGTAGTAAATAAACCTAAATAAGCATGAAGGGATACATTAATGAGATTGAAGCTTGTAGAATAGTACAATTTTGTGGAATTTGAAATTAACTTATTATAAATGGAACGAAGTAAGGCATTTTAAGCTTTGAGTTTTAGTAATGTTTTCACAATTTCATGAATCCAATCAATGTCTTAAATTAAATTGCATAAAGATGTAAAATGACACAATGTAATGTTGAATAGAAAATATGCAAATACTTGAAATAAATAGCTTGTGCATTTCAGTCTTCAAGCACTAAACATGATGATTTAACCTTCATAAACAATAAGCTTTTACAAATTTTAAGTTCCATAGTTCAAAATGCACAATAAAGAAGCAAGTTTTAGCTATGAATAACAAAAAATGTCCACCAAGCTTAGATCAAACGAGTTGACCATCTTTGTCCATTTCATTTTTTTTTTGGAAAATTTTGGGGAATTGTACAAATAGACATGTCATTGAAAACTGAGGATGTTGAGCTCGATTATAGAAGAAGCCACATTTCTTCATTTTTATTGGAAAAATACAAGATTTAGAGGACAATCTAACTCTACAACTAATTTGGTTATAAATCAATAGTTTTGATCTGTGAACCATGTTCTACTGAGAATAAGTGAAGAGTTTAATTATTTATATTCTATATGTGGAAAGGTACAACAATAAAGTATTCTTGTCCATGTCATGGTGTTGTTTTGTTTGTTCATGAAGATATAATGGAACTCTATCATATTCACAAGAGAAGTAATTTTTGTATGCATGGTTTTTTCATGCACTCAACAACATGAATGACCTATAAAATGTGATCAAGGAAAGGAAATGTGAGTTTTCAGAGAAAAGGAAATGTGAGTTTTTAGAAAATTTTGTGATAGAAATGAGAAATAAAAAAAGATTTATAAAAAATAAAAATAGATTACAAAAGCAGTTGTACAAAATTGACTAAAAATCTCTTAAAATAGAATACGTATATTGATTATATCTACCTTCTTTTGTATTTTACTTGAAAGGTGTGATTTAATACATGTAGAAAATAAATTGTGTAAAAGGGATGTCAAGTAAAATTAAAATTTGTACCTTTATTAATACAATTATACAGTCATTGTTTGCAATTTGTTGCAAATGCACCCAAAGAGCACAATAATTTAAGCTTTCAATCAAGAGATCTCTGAAATGGAAACCATTGGGTAATACAACTATAACAATAAATGCACCCAAAGAACTCAATGATTTAAGTTTGGAAGCAAAAGATGACAGAAGCAACAACAACGAAAAAACTAACCTTGAAGCATTAATTGAAAAATGGATTAATCAAATCTTATAAGAAATAAATATTTCCTTTAATTGAAAATGCACCCAAAGAACATGATAATATAAGCTTGCAAGAAAAAGATGTCAGAATTGGGAAGAGAAAATAAACGTTGCAACAAAAATGCTTTTTTTAAGCCTTAGAAACTAAACACTTCAAGTGGCATGATTTGGACCTATAAAACAAAAAGATCATGGTTTTTCCATGCACTTAGCAACCTGAATGACTTGTAAAATGTAATTAGCGAAAGGAAATGTGAGTTTTCAAAAACATTTGTGATAGAAATGACAATAAAAAAATTATAGAAAAGAAAAACAAATTAAAGAAGCAGTTCAATAAATTTGACTATAAAGTTCTTGAAATATAATACATACATTGATAATATTAACCTTGTTCATTATTTTCCTTGGAAAAATATGATTTAATACATGTGGAATACAAATTATGTAAAAGGGATGTCAAGTAAAGTTCAAATTTGTACCTTTATTAATACGACTATACAATCATTGTTTGTAATTTATCACAAATGCATCCAAAGAGCACAATAATTTGTACTTGCAATCAAAATATCTAAAAAATGACAACTATCGGGTAATATAACTATAACTACAAATGCCCCCAAAGAACACAATGATTTAATATTAGAAGCAAAAGATGACAAATACAAATCGACAAAAAAGATAACCTTGTAGTAATAATTAAATATTATAAGCAATAGATATTACCTTTAATCTCAAATGCAAGTAAAGAGCATGATAATTTAAGTTTGCAAGCAAAAGATCTCAATTATAGGAACACAAAAGAAAAGTTGCAAGAGTAATTTTTTTTTATAAAAAGCTATAGCTATTGAACACTTCAAGTGACATGATTTGGACATATAAACCAAAAATATTTTGACAAATTTGAAGTTTTGTAATTACAAATGGATAGAAGAAAGGGATACTTTCTCTCTCAGTAATAGATAATGTTCAATAATAGAGATCTTCAAACTTTTAAACATACTTCTTTGGTAATATAACTTTTAAAACAAACCTTACAGTGCCACTATTTTTTTTTAAAGCTTTCATGATTGAAAAATCTAGGTGACAAGATTTGACCCTAGAAAACAAAAAGATTTTGACAAATTTGAATTTTGTAAGTACAAAAGCACAAAAAAGGGGCATTTTAGCTCTCAATAACAATGTTCAATAAGACAAACCTTAACTTTTCCACATGTTGCTTTAGTAATACAACTTCAACTAACAATTCACTTAAAGAACACAATAATTTAAGGTTGCAAGAAAAAGTTGTCAGGAAAGGGAAGAAAAAATAAACCATGTAGCACTAATTATGTTTTTTTTCAAAAGCACTAGTGAGTGAACACTTCAAGTGAAATGATTTGACCCACATGCAACACATACATCATGAGTAGCTCCAACATACATCACAATGACGATAAAAAATGGCTCATAAATGATTCACATGACAATAGTTATTGATTGGCTCATTTAAGCATCATGAATACCATAGTGACTAGCTCTTGTAAGCATCACAAAGAAAATGGTAACTAGCTCATAATCAATGGATAACCATCCCTTTTCCTTAGTTCATCCTAGAGAGAAGGATTATCAGTGTATTGCACACTACACAGTGGGCCTCATTCCTTTCCTTGGTTATTTTCACCAATGAATACTTGGGAAGAGGATTTGGTGCATCCCATACTAGACACTAGGGGTTTGTCCTCAACCCAATGACGTGAAGTATACTATTTCCACATCAAACTAAACCCAAATCCATACCATGAGGTTGGTCCAATTATCACCTACCTATTCCTCTTTATAATTTCTCTTCCCTACAATCCATTAGATAGCTAAGTAATGGGCACATCCATCGTTAGCATGAAATTTGCCCCTAGGCCCACATGCTCCTAGCGGAATCAGTCCAATCTCCTAGATAGAAGCGAGTATCCCTCGCGGGTATCATCTTCTAGCAATGAGCCTTAGGAAGTGAGCCTCTCACTACTACATTTGACCTCATTTTTCTACCAAAATTTTCGACCATCAATTAAAAAGGTTTAGGTTGTTCTGATATAGAAGGAAAACTTCCTTTTTTTTTTAATCCATGCCCATGTTGGTCGAAATTTTGACCAATACCATGCAGGTTGAAATTTCGACCAACACGGGCATAACTTTAAAAGAAAAAAGATTTTGTATCTCATTTCATTGTTTGGTTTTAACTTGAGCGCGTGAAGGAGTTGGAGCCTGCGATTGTTTGAACTATTATTTGGTGAGAGTTTTAGGAGGATCGCCTGCCTATGAGGGTTTCCATTGTGATTTGGTGTAAAAGGAGGACCACCTGTAAGGATTTCCTTACTCTGCATTTGTCTGGCATTGTTTTATGCATCTATGTTAATCGTACTTGTTGGTTACCTACTTAGGGCCTGTCAACAATCTTCCAGGGCATCATGTATTGAGTATTTGCTGGCATGTTTTTTATCACTATTTATATACATTTGATTCAGAGATGAACTTGCAAAACCCTAAATTTCTGAATCACCGCATCATGTTACACTGTAAATGTATTAGTGTTAGGTTTATGATTTCTACATATCCTTCAATATTGATCATGTTCTTTGTATTCATGTTGTCACAACGAACAAGTATGCAATACAGTGAACAAGTGGTGTTTGCTCATTGCTTTCGACACTCCTAGTGCTGATTACCAGTTAGCCCGTGAGTTTGCCATGGCGTCTATGCTATGTTTATTGCTATACTTGTGCCCTATTAATACTATTGTGGTATCTTTCTTACTGTCCCTTTCTCTACTCATAAATAACCAAGGAGTTAGACTCCTGGCATCGTGGACCCTCAGTCTACTCACTGGTTTAAAACTCAAATAACTTCACTTTTTCCCAAAACACTTGGCAAGGTAAAAGCATTTACAAACACCCTTTTCCAAGTACTAAAACATACTATGGACTTCTTTGGACCAGTGATGACTGTCACCACACAGTGACCCCTAATTAGCATAAAAAATCATCAATTAACAAAGCATCATCATTCTCCCTTTACCCTTATCACTCCAAACTCTTAGCAGTATCATATAATGACTAGAAATGAACAAAACTCAAAGGAATAGGGCTCAGTCCACTGAGAACCCCAAAAACCCCAATTTTATCACTCATAAACCCTCAATCCAAGGGTTTCTTGAATCTTCTATTCCTGATCAGTTCTAGGTCCAACAAATGGTTGTTTCACCACTAGAGGATCATTATAAGATGATCCAAATCATAATATTTATCCTTCCTTTAGACCAAATTGCTACTACTGCACTGTACCCACTAATTTCTTCAAGAAAACCTTCAATGTTTCATGACAGTCAACCAATGGTGCACTATTATATGCAATTAAAAGGTTAAAATCATATTGTACATGTTATATTCATGCATCCCATGAAGTCTGGGCCCTTATAATTCATGGGATGTTAGCATCTTTAAAGGAAACTCAGACTGTCACCCGGAATCAGTCTAGTTTTCCAGCCTGTGACTTGTTACGAGGTGGTTAAAACCTCAAAACAAAATGTAATTGATGTATCATGGATCTAAAATGAATCAAAGATATCTCCTAATGCATTTTCCAAAACTTCTACAAAGATCACATAACAAAGAAATGCAAAACTCAAATCAAAATTGCAGACAAAGGAAATTTCTTTGATTATTCACTATTCCATCGTACACACACCAGGTCTCCCATACAATAATCTTCTCCTTCTAAAATATAACTTACTATAACCATATCAACCAATTGTTTTCATTGAGTATGCAATATTTATGACTGTTTTAGAAGACGATTGAAACTTGTCTTATCCTTCACCAAGTCTTTGCTATCATATCATAATAAGGGACAAAACATATATGGTAATATCAATTGATGGGAAAAGTACTATAAATAGGTCTAGATATGATCATTTAATAGTTGCTTGAGGACAAGAAAATTTGGGAGGGGCGGACTGTCATAAGCCGTAATCGAGATAACATTAGGATGGGTTATAATCACTTTACTCATTGATTAACATGGATAACATATCACTATATTTTACAATTGAGTGTCCTGTATATAGAATATGTGGTCTCTAAGGCACCATTTGTAATCCATTTATATGTTCGAAGGAGAGTAGAAATGAAGATAAGATCCAAGATCATGCAAAAAAAAGAACTAAAATGAACCTTATGATAATCAAGATTGATATACATGAGAGTGTGCTTCAAGCTCCAGTTCCTTTCCACATCAATTTTTGGCTTGTTTGAGAAACCATACAGCACAGGACCACCCTATTTCTCATCAACTGTTACCTGAAAATGAGTAAGTTTAATTACTATTCTAAGCCTACCACCTCCTAACTAAAAAATGACAAGTTTTTATTACCATGCTTTCAAGCTTAACTTTTTCCAAACACCAAAAATTTCAAAAAAACATCAGCCAACTCGAGATATGAAAATATGTCTAAATTCATTAAAAAAATTTATATTACATCTCATTAAATAATGTTGAAGTAAGATTGGGCAATAAAAGTGAAAATATAAATTTTTAATTGCACTCGTCCTTATGGGGATTTCAATTTCAAGTTTAGGATTGAATGGGCTTTTGTATGGTGGGACTTGGTACATTAAATGTGAAAACAAATGGAAGTTAAATTGCCTGAATCTCCTTAACAAAAATCGGGCTAGCTTCTATTAAATGGGAATAGTTTGGCGGAAGCACCAATTGAGATGTACCATAAACTCCCAAGCTTAATGTCAGTGATGCTACAAATCCAATAAAATGCACTTTGTCAGTACCTAAAAGATCACATGGATCAATAATTGCCAAGTCTCTACATGTGCATGTATAGTATGTACACATTGCATATAATCCATTGGACGTGACTGTCCCTCTACAATCAGGGTATACACCAGTCAGATTAGATAGATGCAAAGATTGGATTTAAGATTGTTTCCTTTTTGTGCATAATGAGTATGTTAGAATGGTTTTTTTTTATCAAGCTGAATCCATTTATGAGTCTCTAAGGGTGTAGAGGAAGTTGGTGTGTTGAAACACAACCAATAGTGACTGTTCATGCACAGTGCACCAGTGAAATACCATGAGGATAGGGTAATGAGATAGTACTTAATGTTTTCCATGAATGGAAGGGAGTTGTGAATGATATATTGTCATTATGTTATGTGTTTCAAATGTTCTTGAATGCAGGGTAGACAGTGAAGTGGAAGAACATTCTCAGATTGCTTGGATAGCCCGGTTTAAGGGTCACTAGAATATTTCGTCAATGATGATAGCATTCATTACAGTTGTAGGAACTCTTGTAATTTCCCAAATGTTATTTCATACTTCTCTTATATAATACTATATACCCTACCATTATGCCATTCATTTAAATGAGAAGTAAGGAATGGAAAAATCAAGGATTGAACTATCTTAGTAGAAAATATGGTGATAGCTTAGGCATTCAATACATGTCACCTTTGAAATTATGTGCAGTGATTTTGCATAATAAAACTTTATATGGTGAAGGATATTGGTTTTGTGGTCAACACCAGTCACGAATCACCAGTCAGAATTAGTTGAACTAGACTTTCTTTGTTGTAGAATTGATTTAGTATAGAATATTTTCCAGCAGGATTTTTTTTTAAAGCAAGGTTTTCATAGCATTATCTATCACTTGAGAAAAAGTTTCCATAGCTAAATTTCCTTGCCATAGTTAGTATTTCTCTAAAGACTTACAAGTTAGTAAGTCCTCGGCTAAAGGGCTGATAAACTAAATAAAGTTTCAAACATATGAACAAATAAAACTCATACAAGTGAAAGCCAGAGCCAAATTGAATAGCATTGGCTATTTGTCAGCAGAAGGTCCCTGCTAGAACAGACACATTTGTCACTTCATTAAGATGACAATTGTGTACTAAGTTTCCTAATTTTATAAGTCATCATCATCTGTATTATCTGTTGTAGCAAATACATCTGAAGCACCAGCAGAAGCACTAGGAAATCAAAATTCAGAACCAAAGCCTCAAGATTGTTGTAGTGTTTGTGCAAAGGCTTGATACTTCTAAATATCAGCATCACTGACACTTCTTTAGGCACATTTCATTGACTCCTCAAAATGAGAAACCTTTATTTCAGCTACCTCATCACTATCATCCTCATCCATTGCCTTAGGGTTCTCACTTCTTTTTCTTTCATGTTCAATATCCTGTAAAAGTGTAGAGGAAAGAGAACATGACAAATTGAAATAATAAGATACAAGTTGAGGAAAATTGAATCAAACAATGTAAAATTCTAACAAATGAGTTCAAAAAAATCTATTAAGAAATTCATAACCAAATCTAGTTTACAAAAGCGACCACAATTGAAACACACCTTCTCAATATTTTCTCTAATAACATACTTGCAAGCCCACTGACAAATCTTTGTAATATCTCCTCAATAAATATAATGGACGGGGCATTCTTCTCAGCCTCCTCAAAAGCCTTCTGATGATTTCTTTCACTTTCTCTAGCCAACTTTGACATGATCTCAGGTCCATTGATACAGAAAAAGAAGGCACCAGTTTCATTTGCGACTGCCCTAGCAATTCAAGTTTTCCTAGAACTAGGAGGCCCATAGAGCAAAATACCCTTTGGGGGCTTCACACAAATAGATTTGAAGAGTTGTGGGTGTCTAAGAGGAAGCTCTACCAATTCACGGATCACCTATCAGAGCTTATCTCTCAAATAATTCAAACAAAATGAAAAAACCCACAGTTTCACGCAAAGCAGAGCAGATGGATTGGTAGAGCCCAAAACAATCTGGAAAATAGAACAAGCAGGGACCTACTGGCAACAAGCAACAAAATGAGTGTGGACACCTGAAGATAAATATCTAGACTAATCACCGACCAGGATGTCGTTGGTGATTAGTCAAGATATTTATCTTCAATTTTTTTTTAAACACTCTATATTGCGTTGAAATTCTGACTCACTGCAGTTGACGTTGCGACGCACCTTCATCAAAAGTCTAGCCTAGTTTGGTCTAAAAATTGACCATTCTGTGTCGAAATGTGGCATCGTGGGTTTGGCATCCTGGTCAGAGCCACTAAATATTTTGACCAATATTGGTCTAAAGTGTAACGAAATGTGGTCGAAATATGATTGTCACGAGTTTGGCATCCTAGTCGGAGCAACCAAATATTTCGACCAATATTAATCTATATTGGTTGAATGATCGACCAATACACCAACACTTGCTAATGTTATTCTCGACCAAGATTACCCTCATTTTTGACCAAAATTGGCATTGATCATTCTACGGTCGCAGCAATGGGTCGATATTTTGACACCAATAATAGCGACAAACTTGTTGGTCGACTATTCGACCGAGTTGGGTGGAAAATTTGACCAATATTACATCAAAAAATGGTGCAAAATATACTAGTGTCTCTCTTTCTTTTGGCATTATGTCGTTAGTAAGCATTGTAATATTATATAGTTAGTTATAACATATTGAGAGCTAACCCTCTTTGAATTTTTTCCCGTTTGGGTTTTCCATGATAAAAATATGGTTTCTATTGCATTCATTTATTTTTCAGTATAGTATGATTTATGAATGTTGCAGTATGTAAACTAATACTAAAATTTTGAGATAATATTGATTCACCCCCCTCTCAGTATTTTTTCTATTTAACAACAACATCATAGAGAACGCCATTCCTAGTTGTATCTAATAATATAGGGTTGAAGTAAGAGAAAAGTCACTATTATAGGTCATAAAAGAAGTATCATTTTAAATATTGATGGCATACGAAGTGAGCTTGGTAGGAAGGAATAAAAGGCATTCATGATAAAAAAAATTAATGGTCAAAGAGCCAAAAAATTTAATCACTAACAAATACAAACCAGATCTAGAATGAGAGATCATAATAATAAAAATATTATATTTGAAATACAACAGAAGAGTAAAAGCCCAAGGTTAAACTTTGGAAGGTGTGCGAAATGTTGAACCTTTCACATTTTTTTGTAGAGGAATAAACCATTGCTATATTAAATAATCTAGGGTAAATTAATTAAACAAATGATGAAAATATGTAACCCTAAACAAATGAGTTAAGTATAAAAATAAATATTTTACAAAAGTAAATATTGAAATTAATAAAGAATGATATGATTTCATAGCTTTATGTGGGCCAATAAATAATCTAATATAGCACATGCATTATATTTCACCTCAAGATTATGATATCAAAACTACATTAGTCAAGCTCTAATAGAGAAGAAAATGAACTAGTCTATGTCTAGGTTCAAATCAATGTATGTGATGTTGAACACTCAAAATTGTGGTCTTGAACTTGGGATGGCTATTCTTCCTTAATGTGTTCACGTATAAATATTTGGTAGTATAGTGTATTATGGAGTGGGGATATTTGATTTTTGTCTCTTTCTCATTCAAACCATGTCAGACCAATTGAATGTTGTTAACATGCCAAGTCAAATGTAAATGCATGTCAATCCTTATGAATATAGATGGTGATTTTATAAATTTAGATGTTTTTTATTATGGTAAAAGAAAGTTTTGAAGGGACCCAAAACCCTTTAACAAAATATAGACATAAAGTTAACAATCTACACCAACCATGAGATACATAGTATCATAAAACAAAACCAAAAGAAGCTACCTAGAAGAAAGACCAATAAAAGGTAGCTAAGAACTAGCAATCATACAATAAAAAGAAAACCAAACAGGAAAGCAAAAAATAGAATAGGAAAAGATTAAGCCAGGATCTTCAGAACCTCAGAAACCTCATCTTCCAGCCTGGTCATACCCTAGGTAGTCTTCTTTAGGTCCTTGAGCTCCACTAGGCAACTTTCTACCTTTCTTTTGATGATACCTTTGGTCCTCCTACTGGCCTGAAAACTTCCTAACCTTTATCCTAATCTAGCTCCACGATCTGCTTATCTTGGTGCTCTTATTCAAGGCTCTCAATCATCCTGGTTCATCTAGATGTTTAATAATAAGTGTTTTTTAGTGATAATGTGATATCATCTAAATGATTCAATGACCTAGGGCTTTGTCTTTTTATACATCACCCTATCATTTACAGTTTTATATTTTGTACATAAGTCATGAGTATTAACACTTAAGACTAAGCTGATTTATAACCATAATTAAAAAATTATTTAAAAAAAAAAAGAGTTAGAGTTAGATACACATAATCTTAAATCACAGCTGCAAAATTGTCCCAAAAGATAAAGAACATAAATTTTAAGGGTCAAATACATGTCCTTGAGGAATGGGTATTCAAGTTTAGTCTAAGTTTTGAGATGAAAAAACCTTTGCATGTAGTAATACATCACTAGAAATTAGACCAGTGCACTAAGGATTAAGGTTCTATTTGAAATAACTCACACGTAGACAAATAATGGGTTGACCAAAGAGTGCCAAGTAGCTCAATTGGTAAAGCACTCCAGCAACAAATGGGATTAAAGATATTAGTTTTCCACAATCCATATTCGTTATTTTCATTACTTTTGGTTTAGATCATGTGTGTTTCTTTGCATCAAAGAAACATGCACGATCTAAACCAGAAGGAATGACAAGAGCAAATAGAATGTTCTAAGTTCGGGTCCATGTGTTTTGTAGCTCAACATGTCATGTCTAAGCCAATCGAGTAGCCTCAATCACCTTTAGTGTGGCTTAAGAGGTGGTGTTTGAATTAAGCTACACCTATAATGATGATGGACTATAGCATAAGGGTCAAAATGAGTATAGCATGACACTTGAGTTGGCCTAGTGATAGGGAACTTGTACTTGTACTTGTGCCAGAGAGGTCACAAGTTCAAATATTGTAGGGATAAGGTATATTTTTCTCACTTATATTACTATAAATGCTTCTTGCAAGGCATATGAGGTAGTCACTATAGACCATTTATAGACCCCAAAAAAGATTATAGATATCATAAACAATAAAAGAATCCATTTTATTTTCTATTTACATATCTCATCTCAAATTATCATTATTTATGCAATCTATTTCTTTTAATTTATTCCCCAACCTATTTGAAACCCCCTCCTCCCCCAATCCATAATATAAAACAAATTTAGTAGTGGGCAACAAAATTGATTCCCCTTCTATGTCACTTTTCCCGCTATTCAGTGGTAGCATGCCGACACAAGTGAGAAACCAAAGTCTTGATCATTTTCATGAATATTTAATAACTAAAATTGGCGAGAACGAGTGAGAAGGGGCGAAAGATGGTCGCTTTCCATTCCGGCACCACGGTCCACATTTTCTTTTCTATCTTTTCCTCTGCATAAAATATTAATCGTATTCATTCTGCACCGCCAAATAGTAAATGAACGCCTACATTTGTCTCGTGTATTGTTGTTCAGTACAAGCCTTCACATTACTTATACCTTACATTCTTTGCCTCATTAAATATTTGTTCTTTCTTTTAACTTTCAAGCCAACGAACCATCTGCAAAAGGACGACGGTTTGGCCTTTGGTAGTTGGAAGAGATGATTAGAATGAAAATGATATGAAGAATATGAGATCTGAAATCACCCTCAAAGTGGGTGTCCTAACCAAATCAAATATCAAAAAAGACTCTATCATTGCTTCTAGAACAAGTACTACTTTCATTGTGGAAATGGCTTGTCCACAACCTTCCTGCCTACAATTGGGGCCCACTTTCATATCTAGACCCTTCTACCCTTCTCTTATAACCATATCTATGCGATTTTTTTTGGTTTTTTTTCTATTAAAGTAGTTTACAATGTAATTTTGATGTTCAAATCTATAAAATATGTAGAATTTTAAACTCTATTTTAAAAAATAACATCAAAAAGAGTATACAAATCATGAAAGTTGTGTAGAGTGATGGAGAAGTGAAAAGTGATTGTTTACATGAAAAATAAAAAATAGGTAAAGTCAAATAATATTTACTGTCAATGGATCCTTTTAGAACCCCCAAAAGATCAAGTCCGTGGGTTGCAACTTTGGCATAATAGTGACCAATCCTTGGGTCTTAGCCAAAAAGGTTTAACCTATGACTCATGTGCCCATTTCATATTCGTTAAATCTAAGTGTATATAAATCGTAGAAAACAAAAAAAAATTAAAGATGAATTATTATCAGATTTTCACAATCCATTTCTAAATGCATGTATGTTTTTGGATTTGATTGTGTGTTTTTTAGCATCAATGTTTCAGATCACACTACATTTACAAATAGATTGTAGAAATCTGATAATGTTATTCTATTATATTTAAACACAAATTTTTAAAAAAAAATTATATAATAAATTTCTAAAATTGAAAATGCTAAATCTCTCTCAAAACAACAAACTTATAAACTGTTAATTAATATAATAACTAAAATACAAAAAATTACCTAGATACAAAATACTCCTTTTCTTCTCATCATTATTACAAATTATACCAATAAATCTAATCAAAACTAACCCACAATTAAACAAAAACTATAGGGATGTTGCAAGGGAATGTATTTAAATATAACTTAATAAATTCGATTCATTATTCTTTATTATGATAGTATCAGAAAAATGATTCATTAATTTGGAGCAAAGCTAAAAATGGCATGTTTTATGTTACGCAAGCAATGCCAACTGACAATGGTCATCCAAATATTAAATTAGCATGCCTCGTTTTTCAATTTCTTGTTAAATTTTTGAATATACCATAAACGGTTATTTCATCCGATTTTAATGCTCAACGGCATGAAAAAGCGTATATATACATTATATATATAGCAGGTAGAATGGCGGCAATCATGACTCGTTGGCCACTGTATATACTGCATGCGGGATAATTAATTAAAAATAAAAGATTTAATATATTAATCAGTATTTCTATAAAAACCTTATCCATCGTTTCGGACAATTCAAACACAATGCAAAGTCAACACACATTTATAAACAACAGAAAATACGCAATCAGCCCAAATTCAAAGCGGCTACATTTAACTGTTGGCGGTCAATACATCGGACAAAATTGGGGGATTCCATTGAAGCCAAAAAAAAACACTTGGCCGAGGAAAACTAGGGGCATTTATTTATTTAATGCTCCAAAAATGTTGGAATCTGCCCCGCCTCGAGGGCACCGCTAGCGGTCTGTCAGTAACGCCACTCCCCCAATTATTATTATTAAAATACTTTTATAGCCGGCGCTGAACTGGACTGACGCAGACAGTGCAGTTTAATAAATACTTTGATATGTTTTTCTTCCATTTGTTTTGATGTGTTGAATTTGACATATACGGCCGCGCGGTTTAATCCGCTATTTCTGCTCAACGCCATTATTACGGGACAGCCCGAATTTCGGGAACGGTCCAATTGTTATTTTCTGTCCAGATCAGCTTTCCCTTGCCACCTGGCGTCGAACCTCCTTAGACTGTAATCCTGTCTTATTTGACGATAGAATTCGAATGGCAATTTCGTATTTCTCATCAACCGGTTTTGCCACGTGGCAAAGGGGAGGGAGACTTCGAGGGCAAGCAAAGGAAAAAATGAAAGTCGGCCGGGTGCGAGTAGTTAGTGGTTAGTTTGAGGGGTGTGACGTGTCAAAACGGACTTTAATTTATTTGTGCGGTTTCGAAACGGCTTTTGGGGATGGAATTGAGTGAGTTCAAAGAAAGGAATATTCTCTTCTGGCAGTTTTGAGTGGGCATCTACACCTAGGCAGGTCTGTTTGAGAGGTTTTGGCTATGCATTGATTTGACAATTTGTTTGTATTTTTTAAATAAATTAAAAAATTTAAAATAAATGAAAATAAATTGTCTAATAGGGTGTATTTTGGCTCCTAGATAGACATGGCCAATTGAAGATTGGTGTAAGTGTGAAAAGTGTATTGTTTATTTAATATATTTAAAAATGTGCATTCTTTATTCAATATATTTAAAAATGATCGCTTTAAGTATGTACATCTTTTTTGTAGAACAATGGTAAGATATCTTAACAAAAGAATGATATGGGGGAGGATCTAGTACTTGAGCACCTTAACTTTGTGCTTCCTAAAATTCTAGTTGAAATTTCAAATCTCTCCTAATTTTTAGATGTTTACTTGGCAAGTCCCATGTTTATAACTAAGGTTTCAAGGCTACATCATCATGCTTTTTGTCAAGGTGTCCAAAAAGACCCAAAAAAAAAATGAGATGAATACTTGTGCACTAAGTCATATTTTATTGGCACATTGATGTGGCACCACATGATTTATTGTTTTTTAGATCTAAGGAATGCAATTCATTCAATTATGGGTAGTCTTCATCTATAGTAACAACTTTAAAGTCACAATTCTTGGTGCAATATTATCAAAAATGTTGGGCATTTTACCAACAAGTGTTATCACGACTATTGGAACGCCCTCGACTACTTGGTCCTTTCCCCTAGTCAATATTTGATGCAACCCAACTCACAACATCCAATTCATGATTAATGTATATGAGATCTATTTATAAAGACTTTCCTACATAAGAAGACGTTTTATTAACAAAAGAATGATAGTCAAATATCCTTATAAAGTGAATTTTTTTTATCAAAATGCACTTAAGTTAGTTATGAGGATATTGTTGGCATCCATATTTATATATACAAATCATTTCTATAGTCTTTCTTGGTTACTGACTTAAAGCATCTTTCAAATAACTATAATGTTTGTTGCGATAAAACTTCATTCCAAGACATTAGGCATATTGTATTGTTATTTCATAATGTACTTGTTCTCATTTCATTATTTATGTGTGCATTTTCTTTATGTGCTTCAATGCTAGATAATCCAATAGTTTCCGCTCAATTAGCTTAATGGCTCTTAAGGATACCATAAACTCCAAAACAAATATCACCAATTGAACACCCTTCACCAATTGAACACCATTGCGAGGTTCTCAATTATTCACACAATCATATCAATTGGTCGAATTTCTCATATGTAATAAATCAATATGAAAGTGAGCTTGTGGAATTGTTTCTTCCATGCCAAGTATACCTAGCTCTAATTAACAATTCTACATACCACACCAGTTTTTTAAACAGTTATCCAAGATCACATTAAACTTTCCCGCCCAGCTAAAATTTATAAAACGGTTATCCCGCACACATGAACGGAGAATACGGCCATCTGACGACCAACGTCCACAATTCACTGTTATCTTAAAAAAGAGCTATTTTTTTAATTCTATTTTCTTGTTTTTTTTTGGTGTTAACTTACGGAGCGGGAACGTGCCGTAAACGGCGGTTGACCAAACTGATGGACATATGAATGCCCCGACCGGAGTCTTTTTCATATTGAATAATAATAATAATCAAAGTACACTATACCAGGAATTCCAAATACTATTATATTTAATCACCGCACTTGCATGTTCGCCCATGTTACACGTACTTTTTTTTTTCATTGTTTTGTATGGTGGTTCATTTATGTTCATAAAAGATGGGTATATGTGAACTATTAGAAATTATAAGGGTTTATGTGAAGAATTAAGAGTCAAATTGCTTGATTGAAAAATTATACAACCTTTGGAGGTAAATTAATAAGCCACGCCAAAATGAAAGAAGGGATGTTTGAGGTCTATATTTAAGATTTTCTTCAATTAGATCTCAAGGATAACTTGGTTCAAGACATGTAGTGTTGGTTGTGTGAATTATAAGTGTATAAAAGAGATTGCAATGTGTGCAAACATGGGTTTTAAGGATGACAATAATAACGGATTTGAACATTTGATGTGAACATATAGTTCTAATATTGTGTTTTTTTTTTCCTTGTTCTCCTTTGCTAATGTTGTTATCCTCCTTAATCTCTCTCTTTTTTTCCATTATTCTACTATTTTAAATACTCTCTACTCATTTTAGTTATTGGAGATTAGACAAAAGTGAAGGTTGCATGAGAAGGAGAGTGTTTGAGGGTGAAAAGGAAGTTTGAGTGCATGAAACATATCACATCATGTTAGTGTAAAATAGAACCACATAATATAAAATCGAATACAATAAAATGCAAAGAGGGTGTTGAGTTGGTTTTGGGTACATACAACATAGTTTGGAGGATGTATTGAGGTTCAAAATGAGTAAAAATGGTTCATAATAATGTTCAAAATGGTAAATGCAAAACTACGTTTAAAATATTGAAGTATGCACTTTTTCTCTCTACATTTGATGTTCATTTTTAACATAGGTGTGAACTACAACAAGTCAACCATGTTAAAGCAAATAGATAAAAAATTCATTATGCTTCACAAGAGTATATAAACAAGGATACTTGAGAGTTATTTTGGATGTGGTTTATCTAACTCTTCTCAAGCAAACTCTCCAAATATTTAAAAGACACACAAGGAGATAAATTAAAATGTAACATAAATTTTTGGTTCATTTAACACATGCTAAAATGTTCATCTTAAATTTTCAACAAACCAAAGAGAGGTCATGGAGTAGGAAACAATTCAACCTCCATGATATCAAGAAGTAGGAAATGGGTCACACAATAGTTTTGAGGGGATCATGTAGTATGTGAAAGCCATAGAATTGATATAGAATTGGGCACCAAGATTGTAAAAAATATGAAGTGAACAATGTAGGATCCTTGAAAGAATCACTTTAACCATTGGCACAATGTAGAACCCATGCATCACTCTAACCATCATTCAATATAGGATTTAGTTCATGGTATTTCTTTAATTAAGGTGTGTAGTATAGGATTCATAAAGGACCACTTTAACTATTGCATGACGTGAATAAGAATACTAGTTGTGGAAGTATATGCACTGAGCCTCAAATTGGTTGTGAAGGTGGGGATAAATTCGAGGCAAGGGAAGCAGCGAAAACTTTAGTGGTGATTATTCACCATTTGGCGAATGTCACTTGTCGCCGACCCCTGATTTGGCGAATATATTGGCCATATGGGAATGATCATACCACCCCGCATTTATGAAAATTGGGTCCAATGCCCAGGATCATCGCCAATGGCATATAATTTTTGGGCACAATATTTTTTTAACATTCGCCTATAATTTCAAAGCGGCCCCAAATGGATGGCCTATATTCGCCAATAGTTATATATATATTTTTAGGCGGACCCAACTTTGCCAGCCATTTTATGGAGGCGTGTCTCAAACCAATTGATTTTTGCCAACTTTATTAATATTACCATGGTATTGGACGACCCATAATCGCCTAGGATATAACACAAGACGTGTTATAATTACGCGGGCTTCGTCAATTATTTGGACACTGACCTAATACCTCACGCCCAATTCGCCAATAAAGATTAGTATAAATACATTCATACATCAATGTTATTGTACATAATTTGGATCAGTTCAATTTGATCGATAGTGAGGTTCAAACTATTAAGTCTTGACTGCTTTGGCGAGTCGCGACTGCAATTGAATTTGAGGCAAAGGTACGTGATTATTATTCTGCGACTATGTAAACATTGTATATTATAGTTCTATTGTCATTTGTCACTTCTTCAACAAGTAAATATTTTTTTTACATTTTTTTTTCATTGTTAGGGTGCTAGCCTTTATTTCGTTTAAGAATCGAGATGTTGAACAAGAATAAGGGTAAGGCTCCGGCATATGGGGAAAGCCAAGAGAGGCCAATAAAACACAAAACCTTATCATCGTACTTTGGTCATGTTGTTGGAAATGTTTCTGGCCAAAATCGGGAAGTTACTTCATCACAAGAAGATTTTCAAGATTCACAACCTGAGGCTGAACCTACATGACATATTGAAGAATTCAACAAACCTGATGTCTCAAGTCACGATGAACTTGAAGAAGATTTTTAGTTAAATACCCAGACTAGCCATAATGATATAATTGACTTGGATGAGACTGAGAATGTCAGAGAAGATGATGGTGCAGGGAAGAAAAGAAAATAAAAATCAAAGAATGATAGAATGTGGGATATGTCGAGGAATTTTCAAATAGAATGGGTGTCAAAGTATCCATTCATTGAACCATTGGATAATCCAATTGAAGGGGAGCCTCCAGTAGAATGCAGATGTAAGATTTGCAGTGAGATAAATAAGAAGGAAAAGAGGTTGTAGCTAAAAATTGACACCATAGAGAAGCATATGGGTAAAGTTTACGAAAAGAAAACCATAGATGGAGTTCAAAAATCAGTGATAAGATGGAAAACAAAGGAGGAATCTCATCATGTTAGGAATGCAGAATTATATGAATTTCAACATAATATAAAGATGAAGCCTGGTGAAGTTAAAGGCTCTATTGAAGCTTGTTTTGGAAAAGCATTGGAAGTAGAACTAATGGGAAAAGTTGTTCAGTTAAGTGTTGTGTTTAATATTTTGAGCAGAGGGTGTCCAATGACAGACTACCCATCACTGAGTGCTTTATTACACTTTCTGAAAGTTCGTAACTATCCTAATAGTCACTGGTTAGTAAACAGTGGATGGGAATGAGCAAGTTTTCTTGCCGAAGTTGAAAAAGAGGATCTAAAGGCAAAAATTAAAGAGTCAAATTTTATTGCATTGTCTTTAGACAAGGTTACAACAGTAGACAATACTTCCTAGGTATGCATGCATCTTTATACTGTACAGAATTTTGTTCGCCAACCTCATCTACTAACTGTTGCTAAAATGAGGGATAATGCAACAATGGAAAATTTATTTGAACTAGTAAAGAGTTCTCTAATTGAATATGGAGGTATAGATGACATGACCATTGCCAAAAATTTGGTGTGTGTTGGAGTGGATGGAGCTTCAGTAATGCAAGGCCACAAGGGCGGTCTTTGCACAAGGATACAATCTTCTTGTGCACCCTAAATTACTCCCATTCACTGCATGGCCCACAGAATGAATCTAGCTTTTGGAGTTGTCAACAAGCATGCTCCAGTACAAAAAATTGAAGCTTTAATCAAAGAGCTCTACTAATACTTCTATCGAAGTCTGAAACGATTGAGGGAATTTCAACACTTTGCCGAAGGACTAACCGACAGGAACAAACTTCTCAAGGATAATGATACCGGATGGATTTGTTTGAATGGACCAGCACATCGAGTTTTTTCAGAATATCAATCGTTGCTTGGTCTAATGAACTCAAGTCATGATGAAGCAGGGCAATCGAAATTTCCTACACTGTTGGCAATGTTAAGTAATGTAGAGACATTGTTAACATTAGCAGGTCTTCTCCCCATGCTTGAGGAAATGAGAAATATAATGAAAAAGGCCTAGCAAAGAGCTATGTATATTGCAGAATATGTTGCACTGCATAAATTGACATGCTTGACGCTCAATAATCTCTATGAATTATGTGTCGATGATGTAAAATTTTCTAGTTGGCTGAAAATCACAGATTTGGACAATCCTGATAACTTTTTAAAAATTGGTTCAAAGGGGGAGTTATGTGCAGAAGTTCACGAAGTTGAGATACCAATGCACTACTTTACTAGGATCGAGTCCGAGGAACCAGGAAAGAACCCTAGGATGCAAGTATCAAGTATTAAAAGGGAAGACTTTACCAAGATCGTTGAGTCTGTAACAGCTTCTGTGAAGCACATTGCCTTTGATCTTTCCGCATAATTTAGAGAAAGATTCCCTCCAGTCAAACTACTTGAATCCATGGCTATTGTGTTTCCTTGATATTGGAATATGAATAGTCTGAAAGATTTTAAAACTAAGCTACTAACTCTGATAGATCATTTCTACAAAACCAAAGAGTTAAATGGAGTAACTCTAAATGAAATTTTAGATGCAAATCATTTGAGAGAGCAATCAGGTCATTTTTCACTGACAATGAGGGAACAATATAATATTATGCAGAACCCTCGCGAAGATGGATCAGTATCAAGGCTTTGGAAAAATCTAGTTGAGAGCGAATTGTTGACTGATTCAATATCAAAATATTTCAATCTTGTTGATTTATGTTTGACCATGATATTGGGGTCGGTGGAGGATGAGAGAGTTTTTAGTGCTTTGGGATTCTTAAAGTCAAAGCTAAGAAACAAACTAGATAAGAATCTGGAAAATTGCTTGAGGCTCTATACATCCAGGTATGAAGTCAATACTTTTCCTTATGAAAGGGCACTGAATTGTGGAGGAAGAAATGTCAGAGAAGAGGGATGGGAAACATTTCAAACCAAAGTGGGACTAAGAGTGGGAATGCCAGAGACAATGATGTCATTGAATCATGTACTGGTACTAGTACTGCTAGCGGTGAACATCAATTAAGCAGTGGTATGTAGAGTGAAGAAAACATATCAAAGAACCAAGGAAGCTATGAAGTTGATGGCATTGAATCCGATGATCTCAATGATGATATGATGTGGCAACTTGAAGTTGAATCATTGTAGAAGTAGCAGGTCCTAGGTATTTATTAAGCTTTTTCCTGAAGTCTACTATCAGTTTCTGTATCTCATCATCAACCATGCATAATAGCATATTCCAATGTCAAAAACATGAATGTGGTTGATAATGTCATCAAGTTTCAATTCCACAATTAATAATGGTTTTCATTTGTATTATTCAGCTCATATGGTACAATTCTTGTAGATTTTTCATTATTCTTTTTGACAACATAGCAATTCATATGTTACAATTCTTAGAGTTAGAAATATTGATTCTCATTCATTTAATTACAAATATGATACAATGCCTCAATACAGCTCTGTGATTCTGTTTACAAAAGTCAATGACTCAATACCCATTGGCAATTTGGCACATTGCCCAATTTCAATTTCATTACCCTAACTCTAAGCGAATGACCCTAAATTCCCTTTTATAGAAACAAGGGAGCAACAACAGCTTTAGGTCGATTTGTCTAATGTGAAGTGAGAAGTCTCAAAATCTAAATCAGTAAGACAACTAAAAGTCTACAACATCTCTACAACTTTAGTTGTACATTTCTGCATTTGACAGGCCGGTTTAGTAAATTAGCATTGGCAATAGCATCTGCAATTGCAAGACTGCAACATTGATCCTGTTCAAAAAACAAAGTTCAAACTTGTTACTTTAAACTCAATTCTCGACTCTAGTATTCAGGATAATATCAAAGATATATACTAAAGATATAGAGATGATTGAAACTGAAAGTACTTCCACATACTATGATTGATGAGATCAAGATGATTCTGTCAGTTTCTTTAGTATGCTCCATTCTTCGTCGATTGGAAGGGAAAAATTTCTAATGTTATAGTAAATGACCTACAACTTTGTCAGCCATCCATACTTGGAAGAGTGAGTTGAAAGCAATGTTCCTTCCATTACTACATTCAAAATTGCGAATTTTTTGATGCACTTTGCAATGCCTTCATGAGTTTTGTCCTGAGGAAGGTTGCCTAAATTAGACGTCATTGTGTCCTCCAACTTTTTTTTTGTAAGCTTCTCTTCCAATGAAATTCGTTCATGAGTAATTAGGTCCAGGACTCAACAAACCAAGAGATATCAATTTGGTTATTTTACTATTCATCTTGGCAAGCTTTAGCCCGAATAAGGCAAGAGTTTCATCTGCTTCTGTTAGTTTTTGACATATTTGAAAGACAGAGGTCACCTTTATTGTTGCACCAACGCGGTCTTGAATTCCCTTGCTTGCCAAATGCCTGTCACTAGTTCTGTTGATTTCTTGTATAATCTGCTTTGCAGTTCTCTGTCTCTGACAAAAACTTTTGTTCTTCGCAATGTGCTCTTTCAGCTTCTCATAAACATCTGTAACAATTTCATTGAGTTCAAACCAATCACAGAACCTATCACTAGACATCTTTATTTGCCCCTAGAAGAATTTTTTTATTTGTTTGATTGTATTATTTACATTGTCATTCAAGATGTTTTCATAATTTTTAATTGTATTATTTGCCTTCTTTAGGTCTTCTCTCATTTCTAAGAGCTGGTGTTCACCATGTTGTCTTATTTGCTCTGCTTTCTCTTCCCACTGTTTTCTTTTTACCCTCTTATTCTCCAATTATTTCTTTAAGTTATTGGTTGCATGTCCCGAATTCTCCAATTTTTTGTAAAAACTTAATGAAGAGGCTTTTTCATCCTCAAGTTTTTTTTTCACTATGTTCCAATTTTTCCCTCAGAGTTTTCAGTTGTGCATCCATATGTTCTTGTTGTCCAATTGCTTCTTTAGAGGATGAATTTTTTATCCTTCTCTCTAATTCTTTGCACCTGTTTTCTGTTGCTTTCTCAGTTGCCTTTACATTTGCCAAGTCTACCTTTAACTTATCTATTGTGCCCTGAAGCTTTCCTTTCTCTCTCTCTCCAACTTCATCAGTGAACTGTAGACCACTTGGTTGGTCATTTTCGACACATTTATCTTGTCCACATTTTTAATTTTGGATAAATCCATTTGGAGGGTGCTAACTTGAAATTGAGATGGATCTAACTGACTCTCTGGTGGATTGTTATCTCTAGCTGGGGGCATAACAACCATGAATTCCATCATATCTTTATTTAGGTCATATGTGGGAAATAACCTATTGGATGTAGGTTCTGCATCACAAGTTGCAGCAACTGCTTCCATCTTCATTTTCTTACTATTTTCTAGATTCCTATTTTTTGATTGTTCATAGTTAGTTACAAAATCATTGTAACAAAAATCAGGGTTTTGTGACACAACTGAATGTTTGAATGGTGAAATAGTACTTACATCGATGTACGAGATTCCACCTATGTTGCCTATGGTTTTGCTAATTCCACCATGAGGATTAGCAATACCTTGACCCATTACAAGTGGAGATTTTGGACTGTTCTGAGGGTTTTGTCTTGAAGGTTGGGTAATTGTTGGACTCACAGTCACCATTGGCATTGTTGTACTAATACTTGTAGTTTTCATAACCTTTTGTTTCTTTACCCTACCTTGATCTCTAGGAACATTTGTTTTCATGTCTATCTGTAATGTCCTTTTCAGACCACTAGTTGTAGTTGTACCCATGATATCCACAGTTGTGGGAGTGGCAATTGATTGAGATTGAATCTAAGTGCTTGCAACATGTGGAACTATATTTGAAGCTGGAACTAATGGAATTGATTGAGTTGATGAATGTGATGATTGAACTCCAAGCCCAAGACTTGGTTTCGCACCATGTTTTGGTGGAGCTAGTGGGTCAGGTGCAAACCAAACCCCTTGTCCACTAGTACCCAGACCACCAATACCTTAGTAGCCCATTTTTTGTATAATATATGCCCCTTTGGTATAGTTATCTTTTGTGGACTTATCAAGTCCTCTACTAATTGTGGGATTCACACTGGATGTGGGATCCACAGAGTCCTGGTCATAGTCATCATCATCGGTGACATTTGCTTCAGTTGGATGCTCCTTATTCCACAAGTCGTTAAACATTTTATCCTCTTCCACCTCATAAAGATCTTTAGAGGTCTTTGGCTCACCGAGATTCTTCCTCATTTCCCAAAAATCTTGAATTTTGGTTCGAGTCCAATTATCATCCATACATTCATCCATTAGGTCATTTGGAATAGATTTTGTAGATGGTTGAGCAGCTTTCTGGTAGAAATTGTACGATGTCATGGCCTGCACTTTTCCTTTCTATTTGTGCAATGCCATAATTTGTGATGACAATTCCTATATTGACATATTATTTTCAGTAGCATATTTCTCCATCTCTTTTTTGACCTCCTCCCAGGAATCCATGTTTTTAAAATTTTCAATCAATGACATACTTTCATGTTGACATTTGCTTGCAGAGTTCCCATTCTCTCTAAGCTTTGTTCCAATTATGTTGAGTGGATCATACTGCCAGTGACTGTCAACATCAAAGCAAAAAATTGTAAAAAAGGCTTCTGCCACATTGAATCCTCTTCTCTCAAATGTGAACCCTCCAAATGAGAAAGGAAAGGAAGGAAATACCATTTTCTTTTGCTGACCATTAAAGAGTACATATGTGCTCTCCATCTTCCATACATATTCCAATGCAAATACCCTCTCTGTGACATGTATTGGAAGTTTGTAGGGTTCTACTACTGAATCGTAAAACCTTAACACTGTGTACTCTTCCATGAAGTACCAGTCAACCAATTATATTATACTTCCAAGTTGAATTAAATCTCTACAAGTAGTAGGTAATCTAGGCATTGGAGTGCCTATAATTTTATTGTACATTGGTGCCAAAAAGAAGTCTACAAAATTGTTGTAGTTCCTTAGATGTTATCAATCATCCTTATATGAGGTGTCCAATCCTTATCTGAGGTGTCCACTCATATATTGGATTTTGGCCCTGACTGCAAAGCTTGTTTGTCTGAAATATTGCATGATGCTTTGCTAAGAGAAGATACCACAAGTAGGTTGTGAATCTATATGTCTTTTGTGAACCTGTTTTAATCATTAGTAATTGTTCTTGCATGCAATGAACAATGTGCTCAATAAAACAATATTTTATTGGTTCTTTTTCAAAATGAATATGAAAAAGCATTTCAAGAATGTTGGCACCCACTTCTTTGTTACTATCCAATCCCAAACAAAATGCTAGCAAGGAAATACTGTCCTGAACCCATGGCACAAAAAGTTCATAATCATAAGGAGGCATATGATCTGGACTTAGGCTAGAACCATTTGCTATTCCTCTGATATAAGAATCTCTCTGTGTTGCATCTATTTTTTCATAATCCTCTGCCAACTTTCTCAGGTTTTTTTGGACGTTTGAGTTTTGTTGTTCAAACCCTAGGTTCAACAGACTAGCAAATTCACTCTTAGTTATGGACAAAATTTCCTCCTGAGTGTTTTTATTCACAATTGCTTTTTTATTTTCATCATAATTTTCGGCGCAGACCATGACAATTTCTAGGCAAGGGAATACTTGAGGTAACACCATGCTTGCCAACCCAACATTCTACGATGCAATTATATTTGTCGTTGCATTTACCTTGGGGTTAAATGAAGAAAATTTTGAACTCTTATTTGGATCATTCCACTTGTTTTCAATTGCAAATCTAATTTCCATTATTCCCTTATTTCCATGAATAACAAGATCATAAATATCATGGAATAAATCAGTGAAACCTCATGTTTTAAGCAGATTGTGGAATTCTATTATCTGACTTGTCTTTTTACTCATAGTCTTATTCTTGATTTTTTTTTGCCCATCCTGGTAAGCTGGTAAGTGGTAACCTAAACCGGTATCACTATTTACTCGTAGGAAAATTCAAATATTTATACACAGCTACAAGCCTACAATTTACAGGGGTGATTCAAGAATCAAAATTAAACCCTAACAAGTAACAGGATAATTTTTTTCTATAATATAAACAGTAAAGTTGTAAATCAAGAGATTTGAAAAATCTAAAATGCGGGACTTAGGTGTTCAGGATTTTAGTAGTTACCCGTTACCCTTAGTTTTGATTTTTGCAAACTTTGACTAGGAATAGAGCTTCAACTGAGAGACTTTGTTGCACTTGCTTTCCTCAAGATAGAAATTTAGAATCCACAAACCTTTTCTAAACCCTTTCTAAATCCGTAGACTACTGGAAAGTGAAACTTAAAGCGCCAAAATTGTACAATCTAGAGTCGTCACCACTCATCTGATGACTAACTCACCTCACAACTATGAGTTAGATGTGTCACGTCATCATCAAATGGCATTGTTGGTAGGACCATGTGAGACTACAAGTGGAACGTGTTACGTGTTTAGTGACACGTGTCATGATTCTAGAATGGGTTTGAAAAGATGGGGTTGCTTTTCCCTTTCATCCTGAAATACAACTTTGGTTGTTGATCTACAATAATCCAAAGGTCATTATGGCGTTGTGTGCCTGTGGTGGCCTCGGGCCCCCGTGGGTCCCATTAACTCACCTAGTCACCACTCACCTAACGGCTGACTCACCTCACAACTATGAGTCAGACGTGTCACGTCATCATCAAATGGCATTATTGGTAGGACCATGTGAGACTGCGAGTGGAACGTGTTACGTGTTTAGTGACACGTGTCATGATTCTGGAACGGGTTTAAAAAGATGGTGTTAATTTTCCCTTTCATCCTGAAATACAACTTCGGTCATTGATCCACAATAATCCAATGGTCATAATGTCGTTGTGTGCTTGTGGTGGCTTTGGGCCCCTGTGGGTCCCATTAACTCACCTAGTCACCACTCACCTGACGGCTGACTCACCTCATGACTACGAGTTAGACGTGTCATGTCATCATCAAATTGCATTGTTGGTAGGACCATGCGAGACTGCGAGTGGAACATGTTACATGTTTAGTGACACGTGTCATGATTCTGAAACGGGTTTGAAAAGATGGGGTTGCTTTTCCCTTTCATCCTAAAATACAACTTCAATCGTTGATCTACAATAATACAACGATCATAATGGCGTTGTGTGCCAATGGTGGCCTTGGACCCCCATGGGTCCCATTAACTCACCTAGTCACCACTCACCTGATGGTTGACTCACCTCATGACTACGAGTCAGACGTGTCATGTCATCATCAAATGGCATTGTTGGTAGGACCATGTGAGACTGGGAGTGGAATGTGTTACGTGTTTAGTGACACATGTCATGATTCTGGAATGGGTTTGAAAAGATGGGGTTGCTTTTCCCTTTCATCCTGAAGTCCATCGTACATCGTCAATCTGTGCTCATCCAACGGTAGTTATTTGCAACGGACATTGTTAAATGTTATAATGTTATTTTTTCCTTTATAAATATTAATTAATAATGAATAATAAGTTAATAACATTTAAAGTTATTTAATTGAATACTAACAATTTTAGCCAATCAAATTTGAAATGCACTATTTTTTTAATAATATTAAATTCTAATAAATTTCAGAGGCTGGAGTTAAGGTTAGTGTTTAGAGATAATGAGAGTTATGTGGTCGCTGACTCGCTAGGTCTCCCAAACATGAGTTAAAGTAATATTTTTTATTGATTATATAATATACTTAATGTTAAAATGATTATTTTTATTGATTATAACTTTAACATTGATAATTATAATCACATATAATTATCATACCTTATAATTAAAAAACAATAAATTCTTTCTCTAACCTTATTAATTCATTTGTCTGTCAAATTGATTATATAGTATTCTTAAAGTTAAAATGATATTTTTTATTGATTATAACTTTAACATTGATAATTATAATCACAGATTCACATATAATTCTCATACATTATAATTAGAATACCATAAATTCTTTCTCTAACCTTATTAATTCATTTGTCCTTCAAAATTCTATAAATCTTTCATATTAAATGTACAAGTGTGTGAATTTTGATAGGTAACATTACCCAAACTTAATGTCAGTACTCAGTGATAACTGATAAGACATTTCTTTTATTAACTACAACTGTCTACATTGTACAACTGTGATACATCATACATGTCTAATACGCAGATAAATCATAAAGCAACTAATTAAAATATTGCAATCACAGTGACAGAGAAGTCTAAGAACCATTTTTTGTACAAATTGAAATGAGCTAAAGCTTGCAAAATTTTCATTGTTTTCTTTTCATAAAATTATAATTACATAAACATTGTCCGGTTCCACTTCCAAAACAAAGAGAAACCTACTATAAACAAAAAAAACCAAAAAATGAGGTATGTTTTTATCAAAAAAATGACTAGTAGAATAGTAGTCCAGTGTCCACTTCCAGTACAATACTACAAAAAGAAACCTACAATAAACAAAAAAACCCATAAACGACTACAAGGTATGTTTTTATTAAAAAAAACCAGTAGTAGACTAATAGTCCACTAGTGATTTTGCCCTTCGGCTCCATCTAAGTAGAATTCACTAGAGACGATTAACTGTGAGAATTCATCGAGCCACCCGAATTGCCCCACCTCAGCATCCTCTTTGTCAAGCATAAACCACTTTTGGAGAAAATCCCTAGCAATTAGGGCCCATTTCCTATGGTGCTTATACTGCCCAGCATTTAGGCCCAAAAGAAAAGGTTGCATGGCCACATTCTGGTTTGGGAGAATCTTGGGTATTTCACTTGCCCAAGGGATCCCCACCCCTATTTTTGCAAACACGACAACATTAACATTGTCCCCTAGGTATTCTTCTTTAAAAAACCTCCTCAATAGCATTAACATATCCACCTTCTCTCCTCCGAGGTCGAGAAGAGATGCCAAAAAATGGGACATAATGTCCATGTTGACCCAGTGCCTGTCTTCATTATTTAGAAACTCTCGACCTAGCACCATTTTCACAGCCTCTATAATGAAAGGCCCACCCTCCTTACAAATAGATTCTAAGGTTTCATCCGAAAAGGAACCCTGAAAGGCCTTCTGGGCCTCCTCAGATGTGCATATAAGCCTAATTGGAGTGTCCATCTAAAATAGTAAAACTTCAGAAAACTTAAAAACAAATTACTTGCAGACTGCAGACTGCAGACCCTAAACAAACAAATTATCTAGCAAAGGCCAAAGATGAATCGATGAATAATGAAGCTAGATTGTCTATAAATAGCCCTTGAATTCTTGATCGTTACTTAGCAATAAATTATTCTGTCTTTAATGGTATTAAATCCATTATCCTTAACATGCCTCTAAATCTTTCCCCTAAATCCATGCGTGTGAGAAATTAAAATTTTGGACTTAATCTTTCATATATGGTAGTAAATCTTTCCCATAAATGCAAAAGATGTCAGATATCGGTTATAGCATCTATACGAATTTGGAAGTGGTGCATGTCTACTCTGCGTGACAAGTAAAGGAATGTCACTTGGCACTGACAAGGCATTTATTGCTTACCGAGTTAAGAGGTTACAAGTTGCACTATAGTAATAGAACCGTGAATATCGATACCAACATGTATACACTATAGTTTGCAGACAAGTAACCCTTATTTGATACGTGTCAACATTCCGGTGACTTCCTCCACAACTCTATTTCCTTCAAGAAATTGGGGCCAAAATTAAACTTTAGCCATTGATCTTGGATCATCGGACGGTCTCAAATAATATATTTAACATTATAAAATAATGTATGTATGTTAGGTATGTTAGTCTAAGGTATTATAACAAAATATTTCCCATCTTTTGAAAATCACCAACAAAATATTTTTTTTCGCCATAATTAACAAACGATTAGCCAATAAAATAAATAAATTTTCAAATGGTACATAAAATTCGCCAATACAAATATTTGTTTTAGCCTTCAAAAGAAAATCATTCGCCTCATATATTATTATTTTTTACTTGAAAAAAAAATCATTCACATCATATATTATAATTTTTTACTTCCAAAGAAAATTATTCGCCAGAAATTTATGAAATTTTCATTCGGCGGGGAAAAAATCGCCAATAAAAATAATGAAAAATCATAGATTTGAAAAAAATTTCACCTGCATTAAAACAAATTCCCCCCTAAAATAATGTACGATTCACCAAGATTTTACACTTTTTCCTAAAAGGGGGTTACTTAAAGTTATCCCTGAAGGGAAGGAAAATAAAAGAGTTGAGTTTGAACATAGAAGTGTGTAACCTATGGAAGTGGATGAGGAAAGAAGTGAGAAACAAGAAATACCTTGAATAGAGTTGCTAATTTATTACCCTTCACAAAATTAGATCCCACATAAACCATTGAAGTTTTACAATAATAGAATGTATTAAGAGACAAAGGTGGAGAATTAGAATGCTAGGTTTTCCAAATTTATGATGTTCGGTAAATCTATTTAAGCTAGAAAGTAGACATGAGGTTTGTAGAATATTGATTCGAGAAGAGGAGATGATATGTAATTAATTTATTTGTAAGAAGATATATATGATGGTAGAGTAGAAGAGTTCAATGAAGTCTATGAAGATAGGGTAGGAGCATGTAAGCTTGAATTAATATGGGAGAGAGGAACACAAAGAATGTTTCCCTTGAGGAAAACCCCTATTGTCTCCCATTAGTATAAGGTTAAAGGGAAACATGTGTATCTTAGTATAGGATGAGAGAATGGAGTATTGAGGTAAGATTTAGGAAATGCAATATATAATAGGAGTGTACAAAATAACATAGCTAAATGGATATATGAATAGCTAAGAAAGAAGAAGAATAAGGTATCACGTGAGAGTGAGAAAACAATGCAATTTAAAACATGACACATAACAAGGTGAGTGAAAATGTAGAAATATAAAGATAAAGTTGGGTTTGAGATGTTTCATGGTTGACATAAATGTGTTCAATTAATCATAAAGAAGAGAAAAAAAAGTGTTTCTTGAGTGTGAGGATGTAAGTGGTGAAAGATATAGTATTGTATTTTAACATGGATTAAACTATCTAGGAATTGTTTAAGATGTAAGTTTTGTAAGAATCAATATGTTAGAAGTTGAGGCAATTAAGGCATAGTAAGAAACCAAAGCATGCTATAAGAAGTATGATCTTAGAGGAGAGTAGTCCCATGATAATGGTTTACATTTTTTTACTATTCTTGACATTGAAATCAACATTTTGCACCAAATCTTCATTTTATAATACTTATAGTAGCTAAACCATTAAAAATTTGAAGATGAAGTAAACTAAGGATTTGTGAGACATTTTGTGTAGATTCTAAATATAATTTAAAAAAAATTAAAAATGACTTGCACATATTTTTA
This sequence comes from Chamaecyparis obtusa, assembly GCA_027943335.1. Taxonomy (NCBI): domain Eukaryota; kingdom Viridiplantae; phylum Streptophyta; class Pinopsida; order Cupressales; family Cupressaceae; genus Chamaecyparis; species Chamaecyparis obtusa. The sequence goes on along the minus strand of BSBK01004631.1, from coordinate 538,726 downwards.
CATAACTTTTGGTAACTTTTTTTACATAGTAATAAACATTTTTTAGAAGTGACATTTATGTTTTGATTAAGTAAAAATAGGATTTGAAAGGTCCCGAAACCTTAAACAAAGCATTAAAAGATAGAGAAAAAGAAAGACCATAATACAATTGTGGTGCCCCACCAAACAAGCCAAAGGGTCAAACCAAAGGAACAACCTAGGTAGAAATAACAAAGGGCGGTCAATATTTACATATTTGCCCAGCCTTGTGTGAACGTAAGTTCATATCAAAAGGAGTTGATGATTTAGATTTTTTTCCTTTAACTATAGTCCATCCATCCTCCATCATACCAATAGCCTTCAGTAAAGAAGAGCTAGAAGAACCTACTAAGGGGCATGAAACATCTGAAACCCCAGAAGGGACAGGGAAAGCACCAAGACTGTTCTCTCGAACCCTCACAGGAGAGACAAGGGAAGAACACTCAGCTCCAATAGCCAAAAAATCAGCAGAAATAGAGACAACACCAGGAACATCTGAGCCAAAGACAACACCGTGGGTAGCAGGACCAATAGCACCAGAAGACAGTGCAAAACAAGAGTCAGCAGCAGCAAATTGGGCAGAGACAGCAAAAGGCTGAACCAAGACCGAGCCAGAAGCAATAGTAACAGCAACAAAGATATCTGGGGCATCCACAAGAGCTTCAACATTAGCATGATCAGAAGGAGGAGAGCCAACAACCAAACCTTCAATAATAAAGGCTTTACAAACCGTGTAATGATGGTCAGCAACCCTCGACCACCAAGTAGGCGATTTCTTAGGTTTGACCTTATCTGAAACACATCACACAGCAAGATGGCTAGTCTTGTGGCATTTCCAGCATCAGAATGAAATACCCTCATAGTCAAGAATTTGAGTCCAAGAGCCCAAAGAAGAAGCCAAAGATATCTTCTTAGGAAGACCCTTGGAGACGTCAATCTCCACAAGAATTCAAGCATAATTTGTTTTGAGGACATCAGAGGAGACGGGATCCACCATTTGGAAATCCCCAAGAGCCTCACCCACAACTTCTAAAATTGAATATAACCACAGATAGAGCGGGAGATTCAGAAGTCTAACCCATAAGGGGATCTTATTGAAGGACTCTGTAAGAGGATCAAACCCCATATACCAGGGTTTAGCTATGAAGGGGAAACGCTTCTTCCACATAAAATAATTATTGCATAGGATAGAGTTCCTATCATCAGAATTGTCAAACTTAACAATAAAGAAACCCCTAGCCGAAGTGACATTTATGTTGTAGTGCATAACATTTTTAATAGAAATAAAAAACTTCTAATTCTTAAGATATAGATTTGTCACACCAATATCTAGTGAATGGTTGTTTTTTTCATAATTTTGTTGCATATAATTTTTTAATTAATTTTTGAATTCAAAGTAATTGTAATTTGAATAGAGGTGTATGTCATCGTGCATAACATTTTTTGTATGAATTTGAATTAATTTATTTTTTTCTTTAAATTTAAGAATATCAATACTTAGGGAAAATATATTTTTTATATTTTTCTAATCTAATTTCTTATTTTCCACATGTGTAAAATCAATACCTTAATGTTCAATGAAAACCCTATATATGATAATAGAAGTTTTGTATTAGCATTTTGACAAGTGTAGAAGTGACTCTATTAACGATATGAGTCAAGACTAGAGGGGTTCTATACAAGGGTTTACAATCTAACCCTCTTCAATTAATTCTTTCATAACCTCTCAAGGCTTAATCATTATATTTTCTTAAAAGTACGTGATTTCAAGAAAAAATTAGGATGTCCCAAAGTTTGTAACCCATTATTGTGGGATTACCTAGGAGAGGTGCAAGAATATTAAACTTTTCATGGACAATGAAAGAGAAGGTTTAAGAACATTATCTTGGAATGAGAAAGAGTATATCCATGTAGTTAATGAAAGATAAAGTTTTGTAAAATAAAGGCATGAGAGGATACTATCATAACATGAATGTGCTAGTAGAAAAAATATGATGTATGAAATTTAGTATAGAATGGTATTGTGCTACACTTGCCGTAAACAAGCATGGATAATTTTGAAATGGATGAGATGTGAGGAAGTTCTTGGATGTGAGAAATGTAAGCATGCCACAACACTTGCATTGGTCAAAAATATTAGATCATCGCATGTACAAATTAAACACCAATATCAAAAAGTAATGTAGTAAATATGGGATATGGTGTGACACCAATTCAATGTGTAACTTGCTGAAGTGTTGACATGAACTAACTTGGTGAAGATGAGATCATTCCATGCACAAGTTAATTGCACAATATAGAATTTCCATGAGTGATGTAAGGGATCTTCAACCATTATATTTTATAAACTATCTAGTGTTGAAAGGATAATGAGAGGAGGATATGTAAATATCTTGAATACAAAGGATAGTGTGGAAAATATATACAATTGTCATGGGTTATGTAAGGGATCATCTCAACCATTATATTTTTAAAAGTATCTAGGGTCGAAAGGATAATGAGAGAAGGATGTGTAAGTATCTTGAATACAAGGGATGGACACGACTAAGCTCCATACAAAATGAACCTTTGACCAAATTTGAAAAATCAGAAAACACACTAGATTTTAGTGAATTTTTTAGCATTTTCTCTTCATGATCTGTATCCCCTTAACTGTAAATGCACAAAAAAATTGGAAAACAATAGTGTGTTTTTTTCAATCTAAAAAAGAAAAAAAAAAATCTTTAGTGCATTTTGTATGGAGCTTAGCCAGCGCCACAAGGGATAGTGTGGAAAATATTATGTGAATTGAGTGGTATAAGAATGATTACAATTTTCTAAATGCATGTCTAATCCATTGAATTTGTTATACATGTAAAACAATGCATGACTAAAAGATTGGGATGCAATATGTGGGAGAGAAATTGTAATATAGGAGGGAAATCATATTGAGATAGCTCACAAGAAATAAACAATAATTTCTCTTGTGGAATGGAATGTTTATAAGGGGGAGTTAAAAAAGACAATGAGAGGGGAAGCAGATATAGATGATAAGAGCATAAAATAAGGTCAATATATAAAATAGAGTGGATCCATGCTCAAAATAGGTGTATATGGTGCACCTAAAATAATGATGGAGAGAGGTTCACGATGAGAAACATAAATTCTTTAGGCATTTATGAATTTCATCCATTGTGATACGTAAGAAATAGTTGATTATTAAATCATGGTTGATGTTTTTTTATCATCCAACACATCAAAAGAAGAATGAGGTGCAGAAGGATAAGAGTGAGGCATTGTTTGATATCAAGTGATAGTGAAGGGAGGTTTCAAGGTAGATTATAATTTTTTAAAGGTTTTTGAGCCTCATCATCACTTGGGGAAGATTGGTATAAGGAATCAAAATAGATATCATCATTAGAGGTACTTAAATCAAAATTACATTTGGAGAGGAAGTACACTTAATGAATATGAACATAAGATCATCAAAGGTGTAGAGGAAAGTGGAGAAGCCCTTATCAACTAGTAAAAATTCATGTATGTACGAAATACATATCGATAGGAAAGAAATTTTTATAAAAAGATACAACTGATAAGGACCAAGTATTATATCATGCAAATAGAAGAGAGGGGTGAGTTTTCACTACATACAAATTAGAATTTACAAGTGATGGTGTGAAATAATGTGTAAATTAATTTTTGAACTTTGAAAATAAATACAATGCATGTAATATAAAATAATCCATATAAACACATCACCAGCCATGAAATGGGAAAGGTAGAAAGAAGAGCATTCTCATTATAATGGAATACAAACATAGAAGAAAGAATATTGTACACATGTATTAGGATTTTCAATGCCATAAATTATGTTCAAGCATAAATATCAAAAGAGTGATCGAGAAAAGAAACAAGCACATTTTAATTTATAGACAGAGTATTAGGATAAACCTCTTAAAAAAAATATATGGGGACGAGAGTGAATTAGTTACATAGATATAATATGCTAAAGGGGAAATCATAAGCAATTGTAACAAAACACAAAAGTGAGTCTAAAGCACAAGGGTGAGCGCTAAAGAAGTGAGCATGAGGTAGTAAGTGAGATACGGGCCATGAGAGTATCAAGGGAAAGAGGCAATTCTCATAGGATAACTGAGGAAATCAAGAGATCAAGAATGTGGATGTTAATGTTGAAGATTTTAATCAACAAACAAGTGGGAATCATTGAACTTTTCATAAAAATATGTAAGAGGAAATAAACAATCCATTAGAAAAGGGAAGAGGAAACATGTAGTGCGTAAGAAAGGGGAAAGCAGTGTGGGGATGAACGTTTGAATGTATGGAAGTGGACATAAGCTCCACATCAAGGAGAAAATCAAGATGACTAAGATATTGGATGAATTAACAACTATAAGTAAAAGGAGTATACAATCAAGAAAGGGTACTACAATGGTCCATAACCATAGCATATGTAAGAAGGGGTGTTTCTTTTGTATGAAGAGATGTTTGTATGTGTGTGAAGAGAAAGGGGAGGGAATACAAATGAAAGAGGAAAACTAACATTTTTTTATCAACCATAAGAAAGAAGAGGTGAATGAGTTTGTGGTTGGTGGATTTTTTTTTTCTTTAGGGGGAAAGGAATGGTGAAGGAGAATAGATTGGCCAAATTCTAACATGTTAGATGACAAGTTCACCAATAACACATCTAATCTAAAGGCACTATTTTTATTACTAAGTTACAAATACATTTACTTGAAAGATTGGCTTAAACTCGAAGCCCAATAATACATCACTTTTTAAAACAATTATGAATAACATGTGAGTGTTGAAGTTGCAATAACACTAGAAAGGTAAAAAGGATAGAGATAGAGCATTTTTTGATTTGGTGGTTACAGAAGATGCAAATGCTTGAGAAGAAAACATGAGAAGATTCTAGGTGATTGTAATCAAGTTATAAAAATGTAATGGTTACTATTGTCCTAAAATCTATGGAGGTGGCTATAAAATTGTAGAAGTGTCATATGCATGTGTAGAAATATCTCTTAAACATAAGTGAAAAGGGAATGAGTATGTACTTCTCACCATTACATTTTTCCCTTACTTTGATGTACATACGAATCATCATGAGAAGGCATGTCACATTATATACAAGTATCTAGTTAAGTAAATATACATAAAATTATAAAAACAATATAAATATAGAAATGGATTTATCTTTTGTATTTGTCCTCTTTAAATGAATGAGTTGTAGCTTGAAAAACCTACGCAAATATGAATTAAGGCATTAAGAGTAGCTATGAACATTCTTGGACAATATGAGAAGGTTCGTTTAATGTTAGTGATAATGGAAAGGATAATATTACATGTCACCAAAAATGTAACGATGAAGGATCACAAAAGGATCACTAATGATATACAATAATGTGCCCCTACTAATATCCCTAGTAGGACAAGATATGTAATTCTCACAAAGTGACCTAGATAATGTGTTCCACCAAAATAAAGGTAAATGTGAGATATCATCATGAAAAGCATTTAGCCTTAAGATTATTCCCTCAAAAAATATGAATAAGAACAAATAAAACTTGACTCATCTAGTTCTCTCAACTAAAAGAGTGTCATATACGTTAACTATTATAGAATGATTACTCAAATCAAAATAAACTCAAAAAATAAAAGAATTATGCTCTTGAATGGGCTCTTGGTCTACTGGTGAAGTTGAATTGTTCTGAATGAGCCCACTAAAGATTAGTTATTGTTGAATACAAAACCCAATACCATAAGAGACGGGGTTGAGATTATGCTTGGGATAATGTGACAAAATGGATACCCATAATTTTTGGTTGCAAGAGTTTTCAACTTGAGGCTTTCGCTCTCCTATCAAATAAGTACACATGATTAAATGAATGATATAAAATCCTCCTTAAAATAAAAATATCATGCTCAACTAGGGGGAAGAACACTAGTAGTCGAATGTGCTCCAATAGTCATGTATTCCTTGTGTATCCAACCCTCCATTTACAAATCTCAAAAGAGCCAAAAAAATGATAGCTAAAAGCCCATTAAAATTTTTAAATGTACTAATAGTTGTTCATTTTTTACCCTTTTTGGTTCGTAATTGGCCTATTTGTGCATGACTACTAGGACATTTATCCGTAAGTTGTGACAATTTTGAGTGCACAATTATTAGAACATCTTTAAGTAGGTATCAAGCAACACTTTGAAATGATCATTTTTTTACCCTTTGACATTTAACAAATTCTACGATATTTTTAAAATAACTAATTCAAACATAGAAACTCAACTCAACTCCTGAATAGGCTTCCCCTAACTCCTAAATGCTTTTTTGCCTATACTTTTTACTATTGCAAGGAAAAAAATGCTTAAAAAAAGAAAGCTTGAGAAGTTAAGAATCATTAGTAATGATAGAGATGTAGTTAAAAAATCGTAAAATTTACCACTTATTGTTGTCCTATCGCAAGTGAATCCAACGAAGTTTCATTGCTCTTTCTCACTTCAAGTAATGAAGGATTTTAATTCCAAAAGTTCACCCTCCCCACCATAACTATATTCGCTTCAACTGCCAACTTTAAGATATTAAAAAAACAAACAATTCTCTTCTTTTTATCCGTAAAATAAATTAGAAAAGCTCATACTTTACAATGCCTCGTTCTCTATACACGGGCAGAAAGAATATATTGATCTTAAACAATCCATGATTGTAAGGTTTAGATTCATTCCGGAGAGCTTCCAGTGCATGTACGTCGTTCCGTACAAAAGTAATTGGAGCAACTTTCGGCAATTCTTTTAAGAAAAAGGGTGCTAAGAAATTAATATATTAGAACATTAAGGAGCATTCAAGTTTATTGGTGATTTATTAAGAGTATTAAAAATCTTGTCTTATGGGATGTGATTCTTGTGAGTAAAGTTTATATTATATAAGAATAATTTGTAAAAAATAAATATTTTTCACTATTTAATTAATAAATAAGACTTTTGTAAAATTCGAATTTGGTGAGCTTATAAGCAATAGTTTTCATTTTCATGAATGTGTGACATTAATGCAAATAGTTTAAACTTGTAAGTATTAATCAATATAAGTTCAAGGCATTAAGTAATCAACCTGTGTGCCAACAATATCAACATGAATGTTCAAATATGTAAGCACAATTAATAAGTGTGAGGGGCACAATGTCTATGATCATAATCACCTAATAGAGATTTGAATTGCAATGACTACAACAACAACGTGATTTAAGCATCACACTATACCGTGAGCAAGTAAATATCTTTTCATTTTTAAATTTAAATTTAAAATCAATTATTTATAAATTGTAACTCAAATTTTTAATTTAAACGCATTTATTCCTCTCATAGGAAAACAATCAAAACTTGTGAGCAAACTGGTCCAACGTATGTTTGAATTATTAGCTAACTCGAATGAATGCCATCAACATCAACATGAAGGTTCAAATTTGTGAGCATAATTTGATAAGTGGGGGAACAATGTTTACGATCATAATTTGATAAGTGGGGGCACAATGTTTACGATCATAATTTGATAAGTGGGGACACAATGTTTACAATCATAATGACCCAACATAAATTTGAATAGTAAAGACTACAACAACTGCAATCACCTGAAATTAGACAAGATCAATCAAGTGAGCAACCAAGGCAAAAATCAAAGCAATTAAATCAAATCAAGCTAGAATCAAAGCAAAATTGCAATCAAGCCATAAATCAAATTTAATTAAAAATCAAAAGCCATAAATCAATTAATTGTGTAATTAATCTAATTAATTACATAGTTCATTTAAATCAAATCAACTCATTCAAGGGGTACACATGGCTAAGGATATTAATTAAATTCAATTGATTAAAGTCATATTTTCCCTCAACCACCAAATGGGAGAAAATATCTCAACCAATAGGATTGAAGGATCAAACTCACATGGATCAAGCTTAAATCAAATCTCCATCACCCATAAGGAGAGAGCATCTTGTCCACCCATTTTGTCCTCTTGTCCCAAGCTTTGAGGACAAAATATTTAAATGGTCTCCAAAGGTGGAACCATCGACTTAACTCAAACTCAACCATGATCAAATCAACCACACCCCCTACCCTTGCCAAAATCTATAAAAGCAAGGTATAATCGAAGCAATATCCATCCACAAATTTTATGAAGCATCAAACCTCTTGCAAATTTGAGTTAGAAAAGGAAAATATAGAGCTAATTAGTATTTTCATTTGGAATTAACTTGTATTAGCTTGCTTATCATTTACTTTTCTCATATTAGGATTATCACTAGTGCGAGCTTGCTGAGAGCTCATCATTAGCATCCCTAATTAGAGAGCCATAGAGTGCTCAATCATCTTTAAATTTGTTTATTTAGATTGCTTTTTGTGGCTATTTAATTCTCATTTCGATTTATTGGTGATACTAACCCTATGAAGGTGTTTTCCTTAGCACACAAAATGGTGCCCACCCTGGGGCATTAGGCCTCACTAATTTCTAAATTCGAAGAAGTAATTTTTGTTTTACAAATCCTTTTATTACTCTCTATTTTGCAGGTTTTTTAGCGCGTTTGATAGATTCTCCAGTGCCTATAACACATTCTCCACCACGTACAAGGCCTGAAACAATGCGTCTACGGCAAAGTGTTGCACATTTACATAGAGTTTTGGTGCATTTGATCTTTCTCTTTTCTTGTCTTCATTCTTTCAGCGTGTGTGCCCTAACTCTCTAACACGCATAATACATTCTCTAGCGTATTCAAGGCTTTCTTTTAACGTCTTTGCTCCTTTTATTAGCGCATTTAAATTTTGTTCCTACGCATTCAATATTTTTCTGCAACACATTTGATACTTTTAATAGTGCTTTCAATCTTTTTAATAGCGCATTCAATAGATTCTGCTGCGCATTTAATTAAATTTAGAATTTACAGAATCTAACATACGCAAAATGATTTCTCTTTGTCTGCAGGATGATTGGTCATAAAAAAACAAAAAAACTAGAGACCAGATTTAACAGTGAGGGAAAGGCCTTGGCTAAAAGGATTAAGGAGGAAAATATTGCGCATATTCACAATAGGAAAGTGAGGTATATGAACGTTATTTGAGAGTTGTAGAAGCTTACAAATTAAAATTCATCTGATTAAATTGGATTTACTTGCCTTAATGGATTTGTGTCAAATTTGATAAATAAGGCTTAGATTCGAATTTGTTCTTGTTTTTCTTCACTTTTTTTGGTTGTGTTGATTAACTTGTTGGAGGAGAAGCGAAAGGGAAGGAGCGATCGCCACTAGGTGAGCATAAATAATGAAATATTCATAAAAACTACCCCTAGCCTTTGCTAGCTTCGATTTAAGGTAAGCCTCAACTTGGTCAATTTTTGTGTAAATTGTGGCCTTGTGATTTTCGTTATCATCTAGTAATTAAAATAACATAAAGGAATGAATCAAACACTAAATTTGAACAACCCCTTGTTTGTGAAAAAGAGTAGAAATACTCGATTCCCATTAGTTAGTGGGATTGGAAATTGAACCTTGTTAAAAGTGTTTGGGAATCAAGAAATAGATAGGGATATTCTCTTCACCTTTTGGTGAATCAAACTCCAAAAACCTATCTCTTCATTCCACTTTATTGCTTTCAATATGAACATGCTAGATCCATAGTGGGCTCACCTCCCGAGATTTGCCTTAACAAGGCCGGTGAGAGGGACAACCCAAAGTGGGATACATTTTCTTTTGCCACAAAAATCTGACCCACTCTAAAATAAAATACATGCATCCTTAATGGGGTGTGTGAAAAAAAGACATTAAGCTTTTGAACTTCCTCGAGTAGTCCTATGGGATTGCACAAAACTCTGACATACCAGTGGTGGGAAGCCTCCTAATTTTGGAGGATGAAAGTTTAATATCCATTTTGAATGGAATCTTGATTAAATAACTTGTTAAAATAGCAAAGCCTACCTTGTAGAGCCATGTTTAAGAACCAAATTGTGAATTAGGTAGATTGCTTGAAGTGTCTTTTTGTGCAAAAACCTGTGATAACGTCCTTACAAATTCAAACACTTTTTATGTAGAGGGTTAAAAAGAACAAGTGTATTTGTGATTGCTTTGTTTGAAAAATACATACAACAAGTAAGAGATATCCATTTGAAAATTCATCTTATATTTTTAATCTCTTCATAAAAGAAAACAATTACCAAGTTTGGGGGAAACAATTTGAAATTAAACCCTGTTGAATGCCGGTTTCTATGCGATTGCATAAACTCAAATTATCCTTACAAGAGGGTGGCACTTGCATTGCAAAAGAGGTCCTCGAATTTGAATCCCAGAACTCTTTTATAAAACACAACCAAGGGGATAGTCTCCCAAATATTTTTGAAAAGAGAATTGATCCAATGGATAGAAATTCCACATTTTATGATTACATCCATGGAGGTAACAATGATCACATTAATAATGCCAATCAAGGACCTAAATAAACACTTGAAGATAAAGCTAATAGGGTGGCTCAAGACATTAAATTTCTTGAGGTCATGGACAAACTAATAAAAAGAGATAGGGAAAGATATTTCCTAAATTTAGCCCAAGCAGGGGTGAAACTTCCACATGATTATGACGTTGGTCAACTTAAGAAAGACAAGGAAGATGATAATCTGATGGGTGCGATGAGTAAACAATTGAAAATGTTCCAAGCACAAATCGACCTAATGAAGAAGGCAGTTGAACCTAAGCTATTTTCTATCAAAGTCTTGTGCCCATTTCCTTTTGACAAAAGCTTGATTATCGCAACTTTTCTGAAAAATGTAGTCTTTCCTAAGTATGACAAATACATGAGTAAATTGGACCCACAAGATCACCTTAGAGAGTTTTGTGCTCTAAGCATTGAATTTATGCATGATACAACTTATCTAATGAGACTTTTTCCAAGAACTTTAGGAGGTCAAGCCATGGAATGATTCTCAAAACTTCTGCAAGGGATAAAGAGATTTGAGAAATTAGCCTCCAAATTTGTAACCCATTATTCTTACAACATTGAACATGAGATTACCATGCTCAACCTATGTGACACTAAACAATGATATGGTGAATCTTTCTTAGGGTTATGGTTCGTGTGTGTGTGTGTGTGTGTATCTTAAACTTAATAATATAATTTAGGATTAGGGTCAACTTGTTTGAATTTTATATTTAAGTTAGGGCTCAATAAGGTTTAAAATTAGGGTTGTTTTTCAATTTGGTTTAGTGTAAGGGTTAGGTTTATAGTTTAATTTATAAAGTGACCCTATTTATTTATCGTAGGTTGGAGTAGATTTTGGAAGCGTGTGAATGATCAATCATTCTCATAGCTCAGGATTGAGATTGAAATCAGGATAGGGTTATGGGTTGAGGTAGAAATTGGGTGAGGGAACTAAGGGTAAAAAATAGAATTACAATTTAATTTAGCTTTATTGAAGAACCCTAACCTAAATTTGAATCCCAATATTTTTGTAAGATAACTAAGCACTTACCATAATACTTATCAAAGGCTTGATTCTAATAAATCCCTAACCCTTATGAATCCTTATCAACATCATAAATCTAATTAAAATAGTCCTAAACTTAATTAAATAGTAACCGTATCTAATTAGACTTTTATTAAACTCTAAAAATAATTAAAATATAACCTTTATGTGAACTCTTATCCTAAGGGTGAACCCACAATAGTGGGTTACACTTTTAGCCTGAACGGACACTAAACTATACATTTTGAAAAAACTTTCACTTTCGAATGCTTATTGTTGCTAAACCTTTACAAATTAGAAGATGAAGTGAATTAGAGTCTTTTAGGTTTTTCTGTCTAGATTCTAAATATATTTTTTAAATTTTATTTGGAATTGATTTGAATCAACCTTTTTTTCTCCCAGGAAAACTGGTATGTTACTGAAACATCATTTTCAAAGAGTGACACTATTTTTGTAAACCATGACTTTTTTTTCTAAAATAGATATCAATGTGGTTCTTTCAGATTTCATTTTGTAACATGCATATCTAGAACCTGCAATTGGTTTCATGACTTTATCACTAGTATTTCATATTTTATTAATGTTTGAAGTTGACTAAATTGTAATTTGACATACATTATTTCCGTAACTTGTAACTTGTTGTGTATTTGTCCAATTTCAATTATTATTTTATATTGAAAGAAGACTTCAATACCAAGAGCATTGTTATTTTTCAGAATTTTTTTTCTCTTTTTTACTATTTTTCATTGAACGTCAAACATAGAGGTTTATATTTTGTAAGAAACCTACATTTTATTGATGTCAAAAAACATGTGCATAATCAACTCAAAATTTATCAAATTTATAACCATTAGAAAGATCGTTCTGATTACTAGTGCCATTGAAAAGGGTGTATCCTTAATGTTCCATTTGTGCCTTGTAATTGAGCCCCAAAGCCATGAAATGTTCATAAATTTGTTGGCCTTTACAAAATGGGTCTAATCTGGAAGTTTTGATAGAAAGTATTTTCAATCGAAACTAATAGGTTTCAATCGAAAGTACTTGAGTTTTTTGGTGTGGTTAAAGTCCTAACTCAAGTACTTTCGACCAAAAGTACTAATTGACTTTCAATAGAAACTTGGGTCAGCCAATTTAGTAAATTTTTAGGCTAGTAATGATATCATATAAATAAACATTTTTTTGCCTTATTTCTTAAATTCAAAAGTTGCAAAATAATTTGTATTTTGGAGAAGGATGACATTTGGAAGTGTATTTTTTCAAATTTTAGTGGAGTCATTTTGCGAGGGAAAGCGATGGGAAATAAAAAGAGAAGGGTAAATAAGACTGCATGAAATTATTCACCAGAGACCGAACAAAGACTACGTGAAGAATTACTGGCAAGATATTACCATAGGAAACAAGGTCTCTCTCTCTCTCTCTCTCTCTCTCTCTCTCTCTCTCTTAAGTGGGTGGTTAGGAATTATCTCAATGAAACATACATGTGTGATATTACAATACTAAATAAGACCAATTAAGACCTAACATGAGTAATAAGATCTAATAGGACCCCTTAAGAACTAACAAGAGTTATAAGACCTAATAGGACCTAATAATTAATAGTTCACCTAATAAGACCCTTAATATCTAATAGGATAACTTAAGACCTAATAGGACCCCTTAAGACCAAATAGGACTAATAGGACCTATTAAGACCAATTAAGACCTAGCATATCTAATAAGACTTAATAGGACCTCTTAAGACCTAACATGAGTAATAAGACCTACTAGAACCTCTTAAGTTGTAACATGAGTAATAAGACCTAATAGGACCCCTTAATGCTAATTAAGATCTAACATGTGACTAATCAGACCTAATAGGACCAATAAGACCTAATAGGAAGTTACTAAGATCTAATGCATGACTAATAAGACCTAATAGGACTAATAAGACCTAATAAGACTTATAAAGATCAATTAGGACCAATTAAGACCAATTAAGACATAATAGGACCTAATTATACCTAATAAGACTTAATAGGACCCTTAAGACCTAATGGGACCACTTAAGGCTAATAAGATGTCTTAAGACCTAATGGGACTAATAGGACCTATTAAGACCATTTAAGACCTAACATGACCAATAATACCTAATAGGACCTATTAAGACCAACTAAGACCTATTAGGACATATTAAGACCAATTAAGACCAAATAACATCAATTAAGACCTATTAAAACTAATTAAGATAGGTAATAGCACCTATTAAGACCAATTAAGACCTAATAGGTGTATGAACTAAATATGGGCCTCTGATTTAACTCCACACTTCAACATAGTCATTGTTCACTAGTTGCAGCCAAGAATGAATATTAGATCATTCATCCTGTCTAGCTGGATGATTCGACCTGTTGCCTTCTATCTAGGTAGGGTTTGAAATTGCTCTCAAAATCGAGAGTCCTACAACCATAGACTAACACTAGAATGAAGGATTTAATTGAAAGTACAATGCAGATTATTCTAGAATGAGTATGCAATTAATCTAGAAATAATGAAATTAATCTAAGAACAATGAAAGCAAACTAGATTAAGAAAATGAAGTGCATCATTAAGCTAAACATGATATACTAATCTATAAATGAAGATTATGCTAAGAATTGAAAGCTTGAATGCAAAAGAAATCCTGGAGACAATGCGACAACACTTCATTGCTTGAAAAGTTGGATCCTTTGAATAAGAAATGAGGGTTCTTTTATAGAATCCCAGGTTTAATCGACAGTCAAGATTGAATCAGACGAATGGTGGAGATTGAATGAGAGATTAGCTCAGAATGGAAAGTTTCCTGCAGAGAGGCAGTCAGCTTTTTGTTTTTGTCTGTGTAGAGCTTTAACCATTTTATTTCTTTTTTTGTTTTCTAATTAGCTCAAAGTTTCCTTTTCTGAACTGCAGAGAAGATTTTGGAGAGAATATTTAATTCAAATAAATACAATATGGACTCATAAGTGGATTTTCTCAATTATTTGAATAGTTAAATTCATTTATTGAGATGGGGATATTTATTTAAAACTAAATATTTATTTAATTCCTTTTTCATGTGTTTTAGCCAAAGAGGGTGGATTTAATTTAATTAAAGTGCTAGGACTTTTATAATTAAATTAATCAATCATAGGGTTTATTTAGCCAATTATAATTGATATTTAGGAATTAAATATGACATATGATTAATGCAAATTTAAGGTTTTCTACATTTTGACACTAAGTCAAGTAAAGTCAATCAGAAGACAGAATTGCCTAGTACAATAAGACTTTGATGTTTCAGAATTGAGAGAATGAGACTAAAATGCAACAAAATTGGTTAGGATATCAAGATGACAATTTTGGAGTATTACATTTTGCCCTTCTTTGAATTGATGTGCGAGCAATGCATTGATTCAAAGAATAATCCGAATGTGACAATTGATGAGATTTTCATGATTATCTCCAAAGTGAAGCTTAACCCTCAGAAGTTGAGGTTAGATTGCCAAGACACCGATCAGATCGAGTTGTAGAATCATCTCTAGGATGAAGCTTGATTCTCTAAAGTCTAGGTTAGATTGCAAAGACCTTGATCAAATTACCACTTTTGCAAGATAGTCCCCAAAATGAGGCTCAATCTTTAGGAGTCAAGGTTAGATTGTCCCAATACTCGTCAACTAAATGATAACTAATACAGATTTGTAGGACTATCTCCAAAATGAAACTTAGTCCTTCGAGACCTGGGTTAGATTGCCTAGATATCATAAAAGATTTTTTGAGAGCCATCTCTAGAACGAAGCTTGACTTTCAGGAATTAGGGTTAGATTGCCCCAATACCTAATAGAGGTTTTGAGAATCATCTCCAGAATGAAGCTTAATTCCCAAAGATATTTTGAGAACCATCTCTAGAATGAAGTTTGATCCTCATGGATCTAAGTTAGATTGCTCATATACCTAACAATAAGATGACAAGATGTGAGGCACAAAGATGCCCCTCATGATTCAAGATAGTGGAACATCCAATTTTGACCATGAGGTATGAAAAACTGAACATGCCCCTGTGTGTGTGAATTTTGTACCTAGCTATAGACACAACACTTCAGTAAAACATTAGAGGTTAGCAAAAATCAAAATATGCACATAAGAACAATATAGATAACCAGGTGATTTACTGTTGTCTAGTCGGTACGAGTATGATATCTTAGATTGGACCGAGATCATTGACCTTGACGACACCTAAACGAAGGATTTGAATGCAGAATCTAGATATGAGATGAATGCAAATTAATCTATATTTTTGGATTTTCTATGCAATAAGATGAAATAAACTGATATGAATCTATTCTATATGAAAAATTGATATGACATGCAATTAATCTAATAATGATATGCTAAATGATATGAATGCTCAAAAATAATGAAAATCTCACAATAGCTTTGATTCGCAAAGATTGATTCTTCGATCACCAATTCGCCAGCGTGAGGATGCAATTCGAGGATCGATCCAAATGAAGAGTTGAGGCCTTAATTTATAGAAATCTAGGACTTTGGAGGTGCATGGAAAAAGCCATAAATCACTCTTGATAAACTTAGGTTGATTTTTAAGTTATCAAGAATTTAGAGATAGATTAACTCACAAAATCATGCAAATCAACTTTTTAATTTAAATCAGAAGTTGAGATCAGCTTTCAACTCAAAAGAGAGTTGAGTTTATTTTTAAAACAACTTGAATTGATTTTCTAATTTAAAGTTTAACTGCTTTTTGGATGTGCATAATTAATTATGAATTAATTAAATAAATAAAGTGATTTATCCTCAACTTAACTAATTTTAAAAATAAAACAATTGATTTATGGGTTAATCAATTATTAAATCAAACTTTTATTCAAAAACTATATTATTAAAAATTGACAATTGACATTAATCAATTAAATAGGAATTTAATCAATGAGATTTTTTATTTTATTGTCAAAATTAAATAATACAATTTAGGAATAATTTAATTAAATTCAATTAAATAATTAAGTGGTAGTATTAAATCTGATTAATTAAATATTCAGAATATTCAATTAATCAAACTTTAGGATAAATAGGATTTATCGCCAAATAATCATTAAATTAAAGATAATTAGGATAAATAGGAATAAGGAATATTCCTTGATGCAGAATTTAGGATAATAATTTAAGATTCGATAATGTGTCGATGTGCCTTAGGTTAGGACTTTGATGTTGATTTCATTTGATGTGTCGATATAGGAGGTTAATGATCCTATAGCCCATTTTTGGGGTATTACATTTTGCCCCTCTTTGAATTAATGTGCGAAGCGCAGTGGTTCAAAGATAGTCTGTGTTTGATGTTGAAACTGATGTTTGAAATTGAAATTGATATGAGACAGAAACTGATTGAAATATTCAAAGATATTAGGTCATGAATGACCAAAGATAATGTTAACTATAACAACAATGAACCGATGATTGCGAAGAAGTGTCAAAACACCTGATTCTGAAACTTATGATTGCAAAGAAGTGAGTGACCGATTCTAGACCCGATTGTCGATAAGAATCACATTGGTATCACCTCCTGAACCCATCAGTTACGAAGAACCAAGGAAATAACACTAATGAACCGATGGTTACGAAAAGTTGATACAATTTACAAGATAGATTTAGGATGCTAGATTGATATGGATCTTGATGAATCTGATATGCCTCAAGCGATGATAGATTTTCCCCAAGCGCCGAGGACTTTTGATGAGTCAGCAACTAGACATGGTTGTTGTCTTGATCATTGAAGAAAGATTTGATTGACCAAATTGAGTTACAGACTTGAATGATGTGCAATACCATGCCCCCTTTGGGATCAAAATGGAAATCTGACAAGAAAAGTCAGCGTTAAATGGTTTAGAAGCATGTTAATTGATTTGAGAAGTGGTTAAACAAGTTCGAGAATGCATTCTGCATGGTTTGTAGGTCCAGAAGACAAGGTTTGACTGGGTGAAACCATGAGTTGACCATAGTTGACCAAGTTGAAATTTTGATAGTTTGATGTAAGATAATCAGTTAAGTTGAATACTAGATTTTTGTGATGATTGAAGGTCAATTATGCAAGCAGTAGAATGTCCTTTGTCTGAAAAATTTAAATCATGATTTTGACATAGTAAATGATCTCAGATTTTGATTTTGATCCTGAAAATGGGTTCAAAATGTCAAAATTAGCTAGGGGTGCAATTTTCATGAAAAATAGAGCACTTTTGAAAATTAGGTCAAAAGCTATATAAAGGCTAGAAGGGTCATTTTCACCGTTGACTTTTGAAAATTTGTGGAGCCCTCTAAGCGAGAAAATGGTAGAAATGAAGGTACCTATGAGTTCTCATCATTTTGAGTGCAACCGGAGACACCAGAGACCTCGACAGTACAGACATCCAGTAGGTGGACCTCTTTGCTTCTCTGAAAAGTCAATTTTTCTTTGTTTATAGGATTTTTAGCACCTTTTTCGTACACTTTTAATTTTTCAATTTTGCATGCACAAAAACTCATATGATTGTCCACCTGGACTCATACGACTTTTCAACCTTAGGTAGATGGTCATTTCATTAACCCCTAAGACTCATATGAGAGGGACCCAAGAGTTGTACGACGTTTCATCGGGTCCCTCATAACTTGTACGAGGAGGTATACATTATCGTACTACTATGCTTTGTCATATGGTATGATGCTGAAACTCGTACGACTTTCCCTGCTAGTCTGAAGTGTCGTATGAAAAATAGTGAGCCAAAAACTCATTGCGAGGTCAAATTTTTTATTTTTCTGATCTCTTAGCCTGATTGCTGACCTTTTAACCTACCTTTTGAAATACTGAACTATCCAATTTGCTGCACTTGTAACCTGTTCTGTAACTGAATTACTGATAGGGTTCCTTGTTTCTATATTGTGTAGGTCATATATCTTGATGTCCATGTACGTATCTCACATCCATCCACCCAGAGACTCTGTGTGTCACTACCAGACCCCATGAGGGTACACCTTGCTTCATGTGGATTTGAGTATCTCATTCATTTACTCGAGATTAGGGTAAATCATAAACTTTTGACTGCTTTGATCGAGCAGTTTCATTCAGAGACCTAGACCTTTCACTTGCTGATTGGGGAGATTACTGTGACCCCAGAGGATGTTTATCGTATACTGTGTATTCCTTTCAATGCAGAGCGATGCCCAAAGTATGTGAGTTTGGGGAACTCAGGTCTATTGGCTTTCCAACATCTCTTCAGAGATGACACAAAGACGATAGCTTTGATTTCTTGGGAGACCTTAGTTCAGCATTATGGACAGACGCACCGACTAGAGTGTATCATTTCCATGATGATAGGTGGTATCATTATGTCTAACCATTAGCAGAATGGTCTATTGATGGGCTGGGCCTTGATGATTGCACGCTTGATGGTGACTCCTTCCGAGTTAGCCTGGGGTCAATGTCTTTTGGCACATGTGTTCTCTGAGATGGATGAGGTAGTGTATCACGAGAGCAAGACTTTTGCTGCAGGAGCTCTTGTTTTAAAGATCTGGGTGTGGGAGCATATCCCAATTTTGGGACTAGTGTGTACCTCATAGAGGCAGCCACATGAGCCTGTGATATATATATATATATATATATATATATATATATATATATATATATATATATATATATATATATATATATATATATATATATATATATATATATATATATATATATATATATATATATGCTGGATATGTCATACAGGGGCGTATGGGTCATGTAGAGTATTGGAGATGATGCCTTGATGATATGACTTTTGTTCGATGGAGGCCATATGTAGATATTGAGCCCTGGCCTACTGTACATGAGCAGTTTAGTTTCTTCTTTCAGAGCCATGTGCTGATTGGGAGGTCCTCCTCCATTCTAGAGAGATTCATTATTACCAAAGTTTGGCGGCAGTATGGATGAGTGTAGGATGCTCCGCAGGATTATGCCACTTATGCGCGGATAGCTTGGGAGCTCGGACTTGGATGGACTCAGAGGCTTTCTTATGCCTTGTGTTCACAAGAGTATAGTGCTATCATCGGTAGAGATTGGGAGTACAGACCATAGGTTGTGGATGTAGGAGTGATAGATGGATTTATCTCATGGCTTGTTGATCATCCGATTTATAGATTTTCTGACTCGACAGAGTTGATACCCTCCATGGAGGAGGTGATGGATGTTACAGGTGCTTCGATGGGATAGGGTCTGAGACCTACTCATGTTCTGATTATACACCCCACACCTCTAAGACCGAGAGAAATGGCTCCTCCATAAAGACCATTAGGACAGATGAGGCCCCCTTGTCCCACTAGTTCCACACCAGGTAGATCTACAGGTTCTCAGAGATGGACTAGGGGAGAGGGTAGTACTTTAGGGAGTGTTGGTATAGATGAGGAGGTACTTGCAGCTGAGAAGGTTGTACGTGGTGATACTGATCCAATATAGGAGGATACTGGGTTTGATATGGGTGCAGAGGTTAGACGTCGTAAGGCGCAGAGAGCAGAGACCATAGAGTAGCCTACAGAGGATATTGACATGCCAGCGGCAGATGCTAAGCCTAGTGTGCCATTGTCTACACAGGAGATCATGAGGAGGCTTAGATTACAGGTTTAGAACCTGAAGGTGTGTAGTGCTCATTGGGAGGAGAGATATCTAGAGGCAGATAGATAGTGCACTGAGCTTCATGGTGAGGTATAGATATTACAGGCATATGTTATCCATCAGACCTCCAGATTTGCTTACTATGTTTTAGCATACTACACTGCGGTTCCAATTTCTCAAAGAGTTCCTTCATACTCTCAGTACATGATGGCATCAGAGGGAGTGAGAGCACCTAGGGAAAATGCAATACCAGATGCTCCACCACCACCTCCACTAGATGGTGAGGATCAAGCTGACAACTGATCTGTCCGGATATGCTGATATTCTGTTATTTTTATTGATATTGATAGTGATATTGTTCTGATTACTGATAGCTCATTGAGCCCATTCTTTTGTATATTGTGCATGTACACACTAAGATGTGCACTTCTCTAAGTCTTTGCTTCCAAGGGAATCCATGAATGGGAAACCTTGAAAAATGACCTAGAGCTCCCTAGGCATGGAGTACAAGGATATTGAGTGTGCTCTCAACTAGAGCTATTTAAGCCTATGACCTTGCTAGTAAACCATGGAATGGGGGATTCAATGAAGACAAGGGCAAGAATTCCAATATCCTCAAGAATCAATATGAGAATGAAATGCTACTATGCTAGAAATGAGAATGCAAGCTAAGCTATGAAAAGAAAGATGCAAGTGTTACAATCCAAGCTAATTAATCTATGTGAGCTAATCTAGAGCATAAAAATGAAACTAATCTATGGAAGCATAAATATGAAACTATGGTGCAAGAAATGGAAGATGAATGCAAGAATGTCTTCAAAAAGCTGCAAAGTCTCCAAGCAATCCTGCAGCATAAGGTTAGTATTCAAACGATGGATGCTAAAATGAGAAGAGAGCTCTCCTTTTATAAGAAATGAGAAAGAATGGACCTGGAGATTAAGAGGCAAAAGATTTAATCAAATGGTTGAGCTTGAAAGAGGAGCAATCCATGTGCACAAGTATCCTCCAATGAGAAAACAAGAGTTGACTTTTGTGCCCATATGAGAAAAAAAGTGCTTTTTCCCTTTTTATAAAATAGGAATAATGCTTTATTTGTGCAACTTAGGATAAGAGGAAAAGTGGGGTGCTTTTTATTTAATAAAAGAGGATGAGACTCCTTTTAATTAAATAAAGACTTAGGATAAGATGGTTAGCCCATAGAAAATAATCGAATAAATGATGGAACTAGGATTTGATCAGAATAAGCAATTGATGATTTTGTAAAAGGGGCTGATATTCTAGATGACCATTTTTAGGTGATTACATTTGCCCCTCTTTGACTAATGTGTGATCGATCTGGGAACACATTACGTCAAAGAATAGATCAGCCAAGAAGGCAAGTAGAGATCTGATTCCAAAGAATGAAGTGCAGAGAGATAGAAAATCTTGCATGATCAGCCTAGTAGCGACAATACTGAACACTTAGGAAAGAGAGGGACAGTATCAGGACTCGAGATGAGAACTAAAATATCAAGCGCAAAGATAGATCGATCAGAGAAAATGGAATGGTCAAGCATATGATCTAGAGAATAGCCAATAGGATATGATGTGTTTGCCCCTCGGGATTGAAATCAAAATCAAAATTAGGTAGAGGGAAGGTAGAAGCAAGAGCAACATGATCAAATCAATAGAAATTATAATCAAAGAGATGAAGCACGATAGGATAATCATCAAGAAATGAAGACATGCCCCAGTCAAGACCTTAGAGAGAGATGAATGAAATGAATGAAATACTAGAAGGGTGAGAGAGATGGAGATGAAGAAATGAAGGTGCCCCAACAAAGATCGAAGGATCAGGCCTCAAATGGTCAGCCAACTATGCAGAAGAAGGGAAAATTTTGAAATGTGATTTTGACTATCAAGATGAACTTGGATTTTGATTGCTGTCTTGAAAATGGATCCAGGATGTTGAAATTAGCTAGGGGTGTAATTTTTGTGCAATTTTGAGGTGTTTGGAAAATTGGTCAAAAAGTCAAAATGCTATATAAGGGGTAAAAAGGTCATTTTCAAATTCATTTGTCTTTTGTGATTTTGAGAATCTTAAGAGCTTAGAGAGAGAAGATGGCTCAGCAAGCAGCAGTTGTAGTTCACCGTCATCAATTCGAGCGTGGTCGGTTGCACAACCAGCCTCCTTAGTATGGTGCCTGGGTAAGTTTTCAGAAAAACTTTGCTTTTTTGAGCATTTAATATTTTTTAAACATGTTTGTAAGTTTTTTGAAAAATTTCAAATTTTCTTGGTACGAAAGTTCGTACGATACTTAAAAAGTATTGCACACTTTGAGAAACTCTGTCGTGTGATAGTTCGCGGGACCAAAAAGTATCGCCCAACTATTTAGTCCAGTGTCGCATGATACTAGGTGAAACATTGTATGATACTTAGTGAAATATTGCATGGGAAAATATTATTGCACTACTGTTGAACAAAGTATCGCACAATACTTTTCTAAAAAATAGTGTCGCACTAGTTAATAAGAAATATCACATGTTTAAATTTTGAGCAACATGACATTGGTCTAGACAATTTTTGTGTTTAAGTTTTGATGTACTGATTTTGATCATCCATCATGATATGTTCAGACATCTGGATTAGTTTATGGCTTGTAGGAGACTATCCCAGCACTGCTGATTAGAGTGCCGTGAGTGACTAGCTTACGGTACGTTCAGGATCTAGACAATCCTGGAAAGGATGATTTGGCTAGCATGGGTTTTAGGTTCCTCCTTGATATGCCCCATATTCAGGTAAATCATGGGTTGTTGACTACTCTAGCTGAGAGGTGGCACAATGAGCACAACAGCTTCCATTTGCCTACTAGAGAGGTGACCATCACCTTAGAGGATGTCTATAGGATCCTGCGAGTGCTGAGTCATGGAGATCTGGTTAGTATAATCATGTTTCTGAATATTTAGAGATGTAAAGTTTCCATATGATAAGAAACTGACATGATTTTTTGTTGGCACAGGTGTATTATGATCAAGATCCTATTGAGGAGTGATAGGCCATCCAGGACCTATTCCAGGATGTTACAATCATCGACAGACACCTCAGCTAGGAGAGACTGATGGAGGAGTATGGCAGGGACTTCCCAGTGCCTTGCATTGTTTGTTCTATTGTTGCACAGGACCTCATTACTGACAAGAGTCAAAAGGGGTTTCCACTGGGATGGGGCAGATTAGTAGCGGACTTGGTGGCACATCCACGGCTGTTAGGATGGGCCCCGACCATATTGGCTGATATGTATCATGAGCTCCATGAGATAGTGTATAGAGATGGCAGGACATGGGCATGTGGAGCCTTGCTTGCTCAGATATGGGTGTGGGAGCACATTGTTGTAGTGTGCCCACATGTACAGCTGAGGGAGTGGAGGCACCCCTACATTTTTAGATACATGGGGTTTATATCATATTCTCATAGCGGTGACTTGACATATTATAGGAGACTCCTTGATGAGTTGACCGGTTTTGAGTGGAGACCATACAGGGCTTGCGAGCAATGGAGCGACAAAGAGTGCAAGCTAGGGTATATATTATGCAGTCAGCCACTGGTAGGCCATCATGCTAAGGTGGTTGAGAGATTTGTCATCACTCACGTCTAGAGATAGTTTGGTCAACAACAGAGAGTATTTACAGAAGCCATGAGACTACCTCATAGGGACAACAGATGCAGGTGCAGATGCAGCCTATAGGGTAGAGTGATGGAGACATCCTTTCCCCAAGTTTACTATGCTAGATGTAGACCTAAAGGCATAGGGTGGAGATAGAGATGATAGGGATGATGGGGGAGGGAGGGGTGGAGAGAGAGGAGAGGGTTCTAGGTCAACTGGCTGGCGGTGGGCATGGAGACATAGGTCAGTGAGCCCAGAGGAGGATGATGTAGTGAGGGTTTTTCATCGCACGGTGGATGCAGAGCAAGAGCAGCCTGGAGGGGGAGGGGATCTCAGAGCCAGGATCTAGGCTCCAGAGGTGGAGATGCAATAGTTACGCATCACCATAGTAGTTAGAGAGCAATAGCTGACAGATCTGAGAGCCAAGCTCGAGCGGCGGGATAGGGCTATATAGGTTGCTACTGCAGAGTCATGGAGAGAGGCAACATGAGCTGCATACTATCATGGGCTTTATATACAAGTGATACTAGAGGTTCAGAGAGCACTGCCCTACTTGGTGATAGCAGGGAGATCAGATATGGTACCAGACGTAGCGGAAGCACCACCTCCTCCACCACTAGCTCCACATGATGGAGCTAGCGAGTCTTAGGTTTAGGTTAGATAGATGTATAAAGACATATCCTGGGACTTGATCCAGATTTTTTTTTTCCCACATTGCATCGTGACATTGTTATATATATGAGATTACTAGAATTACAATATAGCATGTGTATTTGTCCCACTTCTGATGGATGTTTTAGTTTTTATATTATCTTTTCATATTGCTAAAAATGTATGTTGTATGGTCATATATATTCTCTCTCATAAATGTATGTTTAGTTCTCATGTTTATGATATAGACTCTTGTTTCTGAAAATTATCTTTGTGATGATATAGATATGATGATAAGATTAACCCCTTGTGATGACAGGAACAAAGATGTGATGTGAAAGACAAGGAGTGAAAGACATGATCGAGAAAGGGAAAGGTGAGTGTAGTTGACCGATAGGTCCATGAAAGATGAAAAGGAGAGCTCTCTCCATATGCAAGATGCAAAACTAACTAACATGAACCTAAAAAATACAAGCTACTATGAAAAAGTGGTTTACTTGCAAGGTCACGAAGCTATTAGTCTCTAATATTCATCATCAAGTGTTATTGGTAGCATCGCAAGATCATACAATACACACTAGTATAACTATGGGTATATGAATATGATCTATATCAGATGTAATGTGGGAATCCCACCTAGGCACCAAAAACATGTAGGTCAAGATGACTAGTGTAGTGAGACTCCCTAAGTTTAATATAGCAAGATTATGCTCGCATTGAGACATAGGAAAGTCAAGATGTCTATAAGCACGCACTTGTGAATACAGTCAAGGACAATACCTTGTAAGTCCTATTGTCAACTGGAACCAGCATAAATGCTAATGATAATTAAGACCAACAAAATATATCCACAAGTAGATAAAGAAATAAAACATGTCCTCGTGCCCCTAGTCTTCTAGCTATGCATCATTGAAAACCATTAGGGGAAGAACACTCAGCAAAGAAATCATCATAGATAGCACACAAAGAAAGAAAGTCAAACAAGTCTCAGCAAGTTAAGTGTTTTAAGTGCGTGTGTGTAGGTCATAGAGTCAATCTTTGAGTATCACCTCTGCCGGTGGAAATATTGCATCATCCTGGACTATGGGTAAACATCTGATAAGTGTTAAAAAAACACTTGACGCTAGGGTAGTGTTGAAAAACACAGTTTGGGGAGTGTTGATAAACACTGTTTGAATCAAGTAGCCTAAGAAATCTAGACACACAAAGAGACCCAAGATGAGCTAGAACAATGTATGCCCCCTAGACTAAGATGAGAGTCAATTCGAGGCTAGGAGAGGTAAAGTGAGAAGTAGAGCGAAAGAGTGCCACACAAGACTGATAGACATAGGTGCAAGGGTCTCAAGCAGCACATGTTTCCAGGTTTTCACCACTTGATAGATTTTTTCAAGGCTTTTTTCAAAAAAAAAAATAAATTTCAAGACTTTATATGCTTTTTAGGATTTTTTCAGCATCTATATGAATTTTTTTTTGATATTTTTTCAACATCATAAAGAATATGTACAAAGAGCTCAAGAACCTTAGGCATAGAAATTTTTTAGATGTAGAACATTAATAGGCTCAGTAAGGTCTTCTCCCTCAGGTATAGATAGTTGATAAGCTCCGGACCCAAATGCCACTGTGATAATGTAAGGCCCCAACCAATTTGGCTCAAACTTGCCTTTTTTCTCCCTATTCTGCTAATTTTTGGGATTTTCTCTAAGAACTATTTCACCCACTTGGAACTCTCTATGATGAACTTTCTTATTATAGGTAGTAGACATTCTCTTCTAATAAGTGCACATGTGATCAAAAGTGGCCTTGTGGCATTCTTCCAAAGTAGTGAGCTCATGCACTCTCATGGCCCTTTGGTCTTCATCGATAATCAAACCATGAAGAGAGACTCTTAGTGAAGGTATTTCAACCTCTAATGGTAAGACAACCTCAGAACCATAGACCAAGGAAAAAGGTGTTGCACCTATAGGAGTGTGGATAGATGTTTTGTAAGCCCATAGCACAGGATTGATCTGCAGATGCCAATCCTTGCCTGATTTGTGCACTGTTCTGTGGAGAATTTTCAGCAATGTTTTGTTTGAGGCCTCAGCTTGGCCATTCCCTTGAGGGTAGTAAATAGAAGACCAATGTTTTTTGATTTTGAACTTTTTGCACAAGTGCTTTAGGCCTTTGTTCTTAAATTGGCCGCCATTATCCATGACTATGGAGGAAGGAATACCATAGCAGCAAATGATGTGATTCAAAATAAATAGGGCAACATGTTTGCCGGTAGCTATAGACAGTGGGACAACTTCAACCCATTTGGTGAAATATTCAGTAGTTGTAATGATGAACTTATGCCCACTTGATGAACTAAGACAAATCCTGCCTACCAAGTCAAAGGCCCATTGCTGAAATGGCCAGTAAGTAACAGAGGGAATGAGCTCATGTCTAGGAGCATGAATGAGATTCCCATGTAGTTGACATTTTTTGTAGGACTTGGCATATCAAATAGCATCAGCTTGCATAGTAGGCCAATAGTAGCCAACCCTAAGTAGTTTCTGAGTGAGCGCAAGACCGTTAGAGTGTGACCCACATATGCCGTCATGAACTTCTGCTAGTGCCTTTTATGACTCCTCTATTTCTAGACACCTAAGGAGAGTTCCATCCAGACCCTTCCTATACAAGTCAGCAGAGACGAGGGTAAAGTGCGAGGCATTGCAGATGAGTTGGTGCTTCTCATTGCACGTTAGATTTTTAAGGATAACTTGATCTTGGAGATAGGAAAATATGGTGGCATAGCGGGAGGAGTCATGACCTACCATAGTGTAAATGACATGGTCATCAGGGGAATTGTAGGCAAGGTAGCACAATTCTTCCACTAGGAATTCAAAGCATGGTTCGTGCTCTTCTAGTTGCAAGATGGATGCCAAAGTAGCCATGGCATCAGTAGCCTTGTTCTCAGCTCTAGGAATTTGTTGGAATGTGACAGATGTAAAATAATTTCTGAGTGAGTCAATCATCCTCTTTTAGGGAGTCAACTTGTCATCTTTGTTTTGGTAATCATCATTTACTTGGTTTATGACAAGTTGAGAATCTCCAAAAATATGCAACTTAGAAATCCTCCATTCAAGGGCAAGCTTAACACCATTCAACAAGGCTTCATATTCAGCTATGTTATTGGTGCATGGAAAGAGAAGCTTATAGGATTTAGGAATGGCGTATCTGTGAGGGGTAACAAATAGGATTCCAGTGTCAACACCATTCTGTGTGTGAGAACCATCAAAAAACATTTTCCATGTATGCCCTGTGATATTCATGATTGAGGCATCTGGGAAATCTATCTGAAGAGGAGTATTATCAATCATGGGAAACTCAGCCAATTGATTTGCAATTTCTTTCCCTTTAATAGCTTTTCTCTTAATGTACTGAATGTCAAATTTTGAAAGAATCACCATCCACTTGGCAAGGCGCCCAGTAAGCGCAGCTTTACTTAAGAGATATTTTAAAGGATCAATTTTGGCAACCAGTTGTGTAGTATGTGCAAGCATGTAATGTCTGAGTTTTTGAGATGAAAACACCACTGCTAAACAAGCATTTTCAATGCTGGTGTAATTGTGTTCATAAGAAACCAAAGTGCGACTGATATAGTAAATAGCTCATTCTTTTCCCATATCATCATGTTGTGCAAGGAGAGCCCCTAAAGAATTTGTTGTAGCAGAAATGTATAATATCAAGGGTTTCCCTTGGATAGGTGGTATAAGGATAGGAGGTCATGATAGGTAATCCTTGAGCTGGTCCAGATTCTTTTGACACTCCTCATTCCATATACAAGTAGCTCCCTTATGCAAATTTTGATTGAATGGTTGAGCTCTGTCAGCTAGCTAAGAAATGAACCACCTGATAGATTGGAGATGGCCCTGAAGACTCCTTAATTGTTTGATGTTACGAGGAGGTGGTATCTCCATGATAGCTTGCACCTTTTCTAGGTCCACTTCTATTCCTTTTGCTGATATTATGTATCCTAGCAGTTTCCCAGAAGTGACACCAAAATCACATTTTTTTGGATTTAATCTGAGTTGAAATCATTCCATACGGTCTAATATCAAACTCAAATTAGAAAAATGGGTGCTTCTTTGTCATGATTTGGCAAGCATGTCATCAACATAGTCCTTCATGTTTTTGTGCATCATATCATCAAAGATGGTAGTCATGGCTCTTTGATAGGTTACACTAGGATTTTTAACCCCGAACGACATGACATTCCAGCAAAAGGTACCCCATGCACATGTGAAGGTTGTCTTCTCTTGGTCATTAGGGGTGATCTTAATTTGGTTATATCTGGAGAAGCCATCCATAAGGGAGTACATTTCATAGCCCGCCGTCATGTCCACTATCATGTCGATGTTCAAAAGTGGAAAATCATCCTTTGGGCATGCTTTATTCAGGTCTCAAAAATTAGTGCATACACAAATGAACTTGTCGTGTTTGGAAATAGAGACAATGTTAGAAATCCACTCAGCATAGTCAATAGTTCTGATGAAATTGGCTTTTATGAGCTTCTTAAGTTTAGCCTTAACCAGCAATGCCACATGGGGATGCATCTTTCTCAATTTTTGTTTGACAGGTTTTACTTCTGGAGCAATAGAGAGATGATGCATAATAAGCTCAGTATCTAAACCTGGCATGTCTAAGTATGTCCATGCAAAATTGATCTTTTTCTCTTGAAAGAATGTAGCGAATTGTTCATTTTCTTCTGTTGAGAGGGACTGAGCCACATGTATGATTTTAGGAGATTCCTCTATCCCCAAGTTGATGGGCTGTGTAGGTTCTATTAGAACTAAAGACCTTTCTTGAAAATATCTTAGCAAACTACCAAGTACCTCATCCTCGGGTGCCTCAGCGAGGTTTTCACCCTTAGATACATCTTTATTTTTACTATTTTGAGGTTCGGATACCACCACAATGTGGTTTTCACCATCTGACCATTTCTTTTTTCTTCTAATTTTATGACTAAGTAATTGATATCTGATTCAGTCATGTTTGTGGCTGGTTCGCTGGTGGAAGAAGTAACAAGTTCAACAATATTGAGGTAGCAAGCGATCTCATAGTCATTTTGAAAGGAAGGCAATATAGGTCTTTGATCTTGGGAAAACCAATCTATGAGATCTGAGTATATGAGGGAAAGTGAAATGACTGGTTCAAGGTTATTGATGCGGGGGATATCATCTCTGGTGATAAGAGAAGTTGAGCCTATAGGGTAGGCTCCAAAAGTATTGAGATCTAAATTTGTCATGGAAGGACCAGTGTGGTCCATTAAAGCAATATGTGGATTGAACTCATCAGACCCTACGCATGACTCATCAACTACGTTGGGTTGGTCACTATAGGTATGAATCACATCAATGTCCATATCTACTAGTAGAAGATCCATTTGAGAGAGTGTCCCATTCATACTCATTTGAATTGGTCATGGAACTTCTACTGGGATGTTTGCACCAAGAAGGCTTAGGATGCCTAGAAGTAGAGGTATTCATGTCATTATGTGTGAGATCTCCTCTTTCTATCAATCATGCAATATTTATACGTTGTCTATAAAAATTCAATGACTCATTAGGCACAAAATTTCAAGATGTGGAGGCTTCAATTGTATCATCAGTAGGTATGCATTCTTCTCCCCAAAGAAGTGAAGTAGAAGGAAGACAATCTTCCATTTGGGCCATAGTACATAGTTGTGATTCCTTGACGTCTGTATCTGAGTCACTAAGCATGGGAGTATTTATAGAATATTTAGGGATGTAATTGTCAACACCATATCCTAGACCTGTGGTAGCTTTAGAAGACTGGCCATTAGTGTGACTCAAAGGTTCAATTAGAGTGTGCCCATTGTTATTTAAAGGTCTGTAACCTTGATAGCCCATTTGCTACAGAAATTTATAGCCTTTACCATAGTGTTTAGGAGAAATGGGAGTAGAAACTGTCATACTATCTTCTTCTTCTCTATAAATCCACTCCCTAACAACTTGTTCTTCTTTTTCGGCCTCTAAGGGTACGGATGATTGAAAAAATGTACCAAAAACTATCATGGAAGAAGCAGAAGGCTTTGCCTTGTCTGAAGGTCTACCATAGGACTTAGGAGAAGTATGCATAGCAGCAATGGAGTCTAATGTATATTCCCCCATACCAATACTCATCATCTTTATTTTTTGCTCAGCAGCAATGAGGGATGTATTATGATTATGAGAAGGTTTGTTGTGAGGAACAAACATCTCAGCAGTAGTCAGAGTATTGATAGCGATAGCATTGTCCCCAAGAATCACAATCTCAGCTCCATTGTGTGAAACTTGACACATTGATGATAAGTGGAAGGGACAGCTTGCATTTCATGGATCCAAGGTCGACCCAGAAGAATGTTATATGTGAGTGGGATGTCCAACACTTGGAAAAAAATATCTTTCATGATAGGGCCCACTCAGACAGGTAGTAAAACAAGACCTTTGGAAGATCTTTCCACTTCATCATATGCTTTTATGGTAATCTTTCACCTAGGATCTATGGCTAATTTAGACAATCCCAACTATTGCACCACATAGAAAGAAATAATATTTAACCCAACATCATTGTCTATCAGGACTCGGTGGACTAGGGTATGGTAAGGGGATAGCTCAAGCAACTCAAAAATGGATATTTGGGTGGGTGTCCATTGTAATTGGTGCACAAGGTCATAGCTAGACAAAATTGAGGGAACCGCTTGTTTGGAAGAAGAAGCTTTCTTGGGATCATGCACGGTTTTAAGGACAATTTTGGATTTCCCCCTAGTAACAACATTTAGTGTCTCACTTCGGGAAGATGAACCATTCAGTTTTTGCAAGACCAACTTTGGCATATCATGATTGGTGTTATTATCATCTTGAGATCTCACCATAAGAACAATCTCAACAGGGTCTATCATGTTGATCATAGGTGAATTAGGAGTATATGTATTCTTGATCTTTGCATCATGATTCTTCTTATTTGCTTGAGAGGATTCTGCCTTCTCATATTCAGGTAGAGGAGTCTTGAAAGCTTTGTGATCATAATTTTTAACTATGCCATCTGTGATCACTATGCCTCCATTAATAAGATCTTGAATGGCATCTTTAAGCTTAAAACAATTATCTATCTTATGTCCCTTATTCCTATGATAATGGTAGAAATTATCTTCTTTCCACCAATCAGGCTTAACTGGTGGATCATAGGGATGAGAATTGTCAGGAAGCATAAGATACTTGTTGGCTAGAGTCTTAAGAATCACATTGTATGGTTCGGCCAACTTAGTGTAGACTCGTCGTTGAAATGTCTTTTTTGGCTTGTCTGCATGTGGAGGCTTAGGAGCACTGTGAGCATTGGAAACCTCTTGTTGTTTTGCTATGTATATAGCATTAGAGAGGTTGAAAGAAGGCTCTTTGGCTTTTGGGACATCCACAACACCATCATTAACAACATACTTGTTTTTATTCCAAGGTTTGCTTTTGTCCTTGCCATTGCCCCTAGTATCTTTATTAATAACAATATCCCCCTTTCTTATGGCCACATCTTCAATCCGATATGCACTTTCAACCATGTTGTTGAAAGAGGAGAACAATTGTTTCCTTAGATCATAATACAGTTCTGGCACAAGAGTGTTGACAAAAATGTCAATCTTTTCTCTTTCATCTAGCTGTCAAGGATATCGAGAATACAATGACCTCCAACGTTGTAAGTAAGTGGCAAATGGCTCACCTTGATTTTTCTTTAGAGCACTGAGATCTATCATGGTGATAGGTTGTTGGATGTTGTATGAATAATCTGGGTGAAGTGCCTAACCAACTCATCAAAATTTTTAAGAGGTGGTGTCAACTTTGCAAACCATTCTAGGGCTTGTCCTCTTAAACTTCTAGGGAACAATCACAGAAGAAATGTGTCCTCATGAAGAAAGTCCATGCTAAGAGCGTAAAAGTGACGCACATGGTCATGGGGGTCACCATTTCCATCATACTTGTCATATTTGGGAACCTCAATATCCCTAGGAAATGGGACCATGTATAGACTCCTGTCAAAAGGAAGAGCACAAATAGATTCTATGAAAGAAACCTTTGGAGGTTCTTTTCTATTGTAAGTTGAGCAAGACATTGATTTGTTCATTGCAATTCATCCTTAAGGATTTCCAATTCAGTTGGTACTCTTTCTTGAACAATCTGGCGTACATCATAGCCATGAGGGAGCTTGTATCCCCTAGAAGTCATGTATTGAAAGTATTGATCTCCATTTCATTCTAAAATTTTAAGCATCATACGTTGGGAGGCTTCATCTTGTTCAAATCTCATAAGCTCTTCACTAGAAACCTCATCGTTGGCTTCTTCCTCATGTTGAGAGGGAGGAGGTCTAGGAGGTGAAGAAGGAGTAGCAAAAGTATGTCTTGGAGGAGATCTTGGTGGCGTGTTGTTGCCATAGTTACCCAAAGTACCAAAAGGAGGGGGTCTATATTCGTAGCCACTAATCTCAGGTTGTTCTTGAGACATCCCCTTCATAGCCATGCACCTAGTAGCATCCATTTTGTCTAAACATGCTTGGTTTTTCTTATGCTCAAAATGTTCTTGCAAATGGAAAAAATTTTCTTGTTCAGTCAGAGTGAGTGAGACACCATCTGTGCTTTTGGAGGTCTTGAACGTGAAAAAGAGGAACCCCCTTTGTACCACGGGGTGACTTTAGAATCCTTAGATTGGTTAGGACTGGAACTGTCATTGCTAATTGATGCTCATGAGCATCTTGTGCGTGAGGGTAACTATGTATAGTTGAATAGAGGATGACTTCCTTGCTCGAATTGAGACCGAGTTGAAACCGGCATGAAAAAGGAATGTTGGTTGACTAATAAAATGAGACAAAGTTTTTCAGATATTGAGATAAGAAAAGCCAAAGAAGATAACTTGTCAAGATAGAACAATAAAGGTGGCTGGTCAAAAGTGCTCAAGAACTTATAGCAATCAATTGACTCAAGCTGAGATATGAGCAAGAAGCTCAATTAGCAAGTAGCTAGAGAGGTAGCCGTAATATGGCAAGTGATCAAAAGTAGCATTTGCGAAACTCAAATCCAATAGTTTTAACTCATTTTCTTAGTCTAGAATAGACTTAAACATGCAGATATCAGACTAGGGTCGAGTAAGAACAGGAAAAGACACTCAATAAATGAAATTTCAGGTTTGGCAGTAGTGAGACAGTAAAAGGCTTCTGGGTGATAATTTCTAGGCAAATAGGGCGGTAAAATCTAACCAAGCAATACTTCTGACAGAGACCGAGTGATACTTTCCAGGTAGCCTGTGCAATAGAATCCAGGCAAGAAGGGTGATAAAAAAACTAGGAACAAAGTATCATAAGATAAATTTTGAAACAGTGTGCGATTGATTTCAGTATCGTACAACTCTTGACCCGTGAGTGTAAAAAAGTCCCAATTTTTTAAGGTAATTTTGTCAATTTTGTAATCTGATGGGCAATTTGTTGATTTCAAACACAATGACAGCAATATTCAGGCAGGTTTGCAAACAGTAGGTGATTGAACATGTCATCAAACACTTGTGCAAGAGCAAAAGTAACCTTGCCAAGACAAACAATTGGGACATCAAAATGAAAAATTCTATGAGCACTACCGTGATATTTGTATGTTTGAGAATGTTTGCATGGGTAGATCACAGTGAGAACACTTCAAGCACTTACTAGCCTAGAAGGACAAAGGCTCAATACTTAGCAACTTGGCCCACACTTGATGTTCCATCACCTCACACAAAGTGGTTGCCCACAATAGATGTTGGCTTTGTCGTGGAGGTGTCAATGACACAACCAAAGGAACACAGATGGTGAGTAATCTTGGGGTGATCCAGGTTATTCCACTTGGATCAATCCTTGCACCAAGAAACTAAGTGGAAAAATAGGGTGGTCTCTACCTATGGTTCTTAGTAAGGGCTTTCATTCATAGTACCCCCCTTGCTCCCTCAAGGGACTCCTTACCTTGCGGCAAGTAACGAACCTCACGGCCACAAGAGTACCTTAAGCATTCTTGCTCAACATTTTCCTCATGGTCACAATCCCACAAGTACTCACATCAAGTGAAGACAAGCACTACATCTACCAAGGTTTTTTGTCCTTGATAGCCTTGAGTTTATAGTGGGTTGGAATAGCCGACAATAAGCTTGTCCCCACTTGGGTCATTCCTCTCAATTTCTCAAGAGCAGGCCCACTAAAGGATCCTAATCCTAAACAAAGAGTGGATTGACTTTTGAGTGTCAGGATTTCTGGTTCACCTCAAGGGTGAAGAGCATAATCTCCTAACTCAAAAATCTCCCCCAAACACACCAAACAAAGATTTCAATTACCTTCTTGTTTTCAAAATCTAAAAGTGGGTCAGGATTTCTAGTTCACCACAAGGGTGAAGAGCATAATTTCCTACCACCAAAAGACTCCTACAACAAGATCTTAAGTGCCTAAGAAATGAAACAACTAGTCTGAGCCGCACTTAAAAGGAAAGTAATAAACAAGCAATTGGTTGTTTTTAGGCATTGGGCAGCCCTGCAAAACACAATTAGTAGCCCTTTTGCCTTTGAAGCTTTGACATGCGATCTTTTTTTAGCAAATTTTTTAAGCAATGAAGGTACCTACAAGCACAACTTGTTAGCCCCACAAAGAGTTAGCACAATAAAAGCAAGTAAAATTTGCAAATAAACCACTGTCTAACTATAGCAAGTCAGAAAACCAAAACAATCAAGCCAAGCTTTGCAAAGAAATGATCAAAACCAATCACTGCCAGACCTGGGTGACAATACAGTCACCAGAAAAATCATATGATATTTTCTAGGCTACTGGTGCAATATTTCTTTTCTGGGTGACACTTCTCACTGTGCTCAGACGACAAAATAATGTATACCTGGGCGACAGAACCTGTAAAGCCACATGATATTTTTACTGGAAAAATATCACACCATTATAGAATAAAGTGTCATATGATACTGGAAAATTGTCGTACGATAATCTGTAAAAAAATAGAGAGCCAAAAATAGCAAGCTAAAAATGACAAAAATAAAGTGCGAAAATGCATAAAAAGAAGGACAAAATGAAGCTATTTTGCCCCACGGTGGGCGCGAAAAATGTACACACTAAGATGTTCACTTCTCTAAGTCTTTGCTTCCAAGGGAATCCATGAATGTGAAACCTTGAAAAATGACCTAGAGCTCCCTAGGCATGGAGTACAAGGATATTGAGTGTGCTCTCAGCTAGAGCTATTTAAGCCTATGACCTTGCTAGTAAACCATGCAATGGGAGATTCAATGGAGACAAGGGCAAGAATGCCAATATCCTTAAGAATCAATATGAGAATGAAATGTACTATGCTAGAAATGAGAATGCAAGCTAAGCTATGAAAAGAAAGATGCAAGTGTTACAATTCAGGCTAATTAATCTATGTGAGCTAATCTAGAGCATAGAAATGAAACTAATCTATGGAAGCATAAATATGAAACTATGATGCAAGAAATGGAAGATGAATGCAAGAATGTCTTCAAAAAGCTGCAAAGTCTCCAAGCAATCCTGCAGCATAAGGTTAGTATTCAAAAGATGGATGCTAAAATGAGAAGAGAGCTCTCCTTTTATAAGAAATGAGAAAGAATGGACCATGGAGATTAAGAGGCAAAATATTTAATCAATGGTGGAGCTTGAAAGAGGAGCAATCCATGTGCATAAGTATCCTCCAATGAGAAAATAATAGTTGACTTTTGTGTCCATATGAGACAAAAAGTGCTTTTTCCCTTTTTATAAAATAGGAATAATGCTTTATTTGTGCAACTTAGGATAAGAGGAAAAGTGGGGTGCTTTTTATTTAATAAAAGAGGATGAGACTCCTTTTAATTAAATAAAGACTTAGGATAAGATGGTTAGCCTATAGAAAATAATCAAAATGATGGAACTAGGATTTGATCAAGAATAAGCAATTGATGATTTTGTAAAAGGGGCTGATAGTCTAGATGACCATTTTTAGGTGATTACAGTGCCAGTAGTGCACCCCTGACTATTTCAAGTTTTATGATATATGAGATCAAGATTTTGGTTATGACTTCATTTGTACTTGTCATGTTTTTGAGTTATGATGATATCATGTGATGCTTATGCTATGAGTAGTGTAGAATGTATGTATGGATATATGCAATGCAATGATTTCTTTCATATGTATGGATGTAATGCAAATGTGTTTTGATTATGAAAAGATGCATGTATGATTTATGCTTATGCACATGGATGTATTGTAATGCAACAGATGGTTATGATATGAAATGTAGATGCAATGATACACATGATATGTTTTGCAGGAATTGAGGAAGACAAGTACTCAATCTTATGTCAAAAGGATGTTTATCCCAGGAGGATAATTGATTGCGATTACATGAAGAGACCTTTGAGTTAGGTGTCAGCTCTTGTTAGATGTGAAGAGATGATAGAAGAATTGTTTAAGCATTGAAGTTTATGTAGCCATTTGTGAGATCATGCAAAATGCAAAGAAACATGTAAAGTAAAATGCAATCTAAGACCTAGGACCTAGTCACTAATCATGTGTCGGTCAATTTCATCATCGAATTTTTAGGTAACTGGATAAATCAATACAATGCCCAATAGTTATGAAACCATAGACATATGAATATCGATTTGTATATGCAAGGATCAATACAACACCCACTGGTTAGGAAACCATGGACATATGAATATTGATTTTTTTTTCAGAATGTCAGATTAGATAGAAGCACCAAGGCATAAGCACCAAGATGACCTGAATATCATGTCCATTTTGATATAGCAATTTGTATAAGCATCAAAACATAGACATCATGATGACTAGAATACGCCTTGCATTCAAACACATCAAACAATCAAGAGATCATTCTAAATCCAATGTGAATTACCTGTAGTGATCCTTTATCGTTCACATCCTTAGGTAAGATCACATTTCACAATAGGAGAAAGAACTCACTCAAAAAAGATAATAGTTAGATGAAACTTCCTTGAATTTTCTGGGTATTAATGGTTGAGGTACTCATGGCCATCTAATTCGAGATAGAGGCTCTTACAGACGGACACCATTTCAATCCAGAATTTCCAAAGTTGCTAGATTTTCACATACAAGAAGAAAACAAAGAAAAGATTATGCCCCCAGTCATCACTCTGTAAATCCTGTAAAGGACATCTTCGAAGAGCTTGAGGGAACATAATATGCAAAAATCTCAATGTGAATTAGTAAGCATACAAGGAGATAAAAGCATGTAAAAAGCATAGATTGTTTTCAGTTTGTGTTTAATGTTTGATTGCGTTGTTGTAGATGCAAAATCCTTTCTGGAGACGAGATAGACTGATTGACTCAGATGAAGCTTGAAAGGACTCTGACTAGATATGATACATCTAATATACATTAGAGGCCATAGGATATGACTTTGATTGCCCCCAAGTTTGGAACATTGATAGGATACAAATGCTTGAACCGATTGGGGTATAGACCGACTTATTGAAAATAGGAATGTGGGAACAAACCAAGAGATATGTACAAACTAAAGCAAGATTGAAAGCTGGGAAAGACCAAGATTGCGCAGATAGATGGAGCATTTTGAAACAAGTAGCACCTGTTTGCCGGGTTTTTAGCATCTTGGTAGAGATTCTATTTTTGCTACCAAGGTGCCTATTTCCAGGTTTTCACCAAGGCACTTTTTCTTTTTCCCATTTTTTTGTATTTTTCATTTTTTCAATTTTTTTGTGAATCATCAAGGCGCCTATTGCTAGGTTTTCACCAAGATGTTCATTTTTTCAAGACGTTTTCCAATTTTTAAGATTTTTTAGGACATTTTACCATACATTGAATGCCTTAGGCATAGAATTTCTTCAGATGGAGAACATTGATTAGCTCTCAAAGCTGTTCTCCTTTAGCCATTGAGATTTGATAGGCACCAGTGCCAAAAGTAGCAGTGATTACAAAGGGACCCAACCAGTTGGGTTCAAACTTCCCCTTGCACTCTCTATGTGATTGATTTTTAGGATTCTCTCTCAAGACTAGATCACCAACCTAAAATTCTCTGTGTCTGACTTTCTTGTTGTAACCTCTAGACATTCTTTTCTGATACACTCTGAGATGATCATATGTTGCTTGTCTGCGCTCATCTAGCAGTTCAAGTTCTTGCAACATAGACACTCTGTAGTCATCATCAGTTACTATACCATGCATTATAATTCTTAGTGATGGGATTTCAACCTCAATAGGCAGTATTGCTTTAGACCCATAAACTAAAGTGAAAGGTGTAGCCCCAGTGGGTGTTCTGATACTTGTTTTGTAGGCCCAAAGAGTTGGATTGATCATGAGATGCCAGTCTCTTCCTATTTTATTAACTGTATGATGCAAGATTTTCAACAGATTCTTGTTAGAAGCTTCTCTTTGTCTATTCCCTTGAGGATATTAGATAGATGACCAATGTTGTGTAATCTTGAATTTAGCACATAAATCATCTAGATCTTTGTTCTTGAATTTTCCACCATTATCTGTGATTATGGAATGAGGTATCCCATATCTGCATATGATATAGTTCAAGATGAACATAGATATTTTTTTTCCAGTTGCTTGAGTCAAAGGGACTACTTCTACCCATTTTGTAAAATAATTTGTAGCTGTGATTATATGGGTATGTCCATTAGAAGAATGAGGATATATAGATCCTATAAGATCAAATGCCCATTGGTGAAAAGGCCATTGTGTAGTAAAGGGAATTAGATCTCTCCCTGGAGGATGAATTGAGTTGCCATGCACTTGGAACTTTTGACAGTTCTTAGGAAACTTGATAGACTCTTTCTCCATTTCAAGCCAATAGTACCCACCCCTAATAAGTTTTTGAGCTAGTTTTAAACTGTTCGAGTGTGACCCACAAATACCATCATGGACTTCCTCTAATGCACATTGAGACTCTTCCCATTCTAAACATCTAAGTAGCGTACCATCTAGACCTTGTTTGTATAGATCGTGACCAATGATGACATATCGGGAGGCCTTACGGATAAGGTATATCTTTTCATGATGGTTAAAGGTATTGGGAATGATTTGGTCTTTGAGATAGGAGAATAGGTTTTTATATCTGGATGAATCGTGACCTACAATAGTGCAAATCATGTGGGTTTTAGGGGAGTCATATGTAGGATAAGATAGTGCTTCCACCAGGAACTCATAGCGTAGCTCATGTTTAGGTTGTTGTAATAGAGTAGATAGCGTTGCCATTGCATCGGAAGCCTTATTATCTGTTCTAGGTATTTGCTCAAATGTGATAGATATAAAATACTTTTTTAGATCATCTACCATTCTTTTGTATGGAATAAGCTTTTCATCTTTAGTCTAGTACACATCATTGACTTGATGGATAACAAGTTGAGAGTCTCCATGAATGTGTATCTTTGTCACTCTCCACTCAATTGCTAGTTTCATGCCATTAAGAAGGGCTTCATATTCTGCAATATTGTTTGTGCAAGGGAACTTTAATCTGAATGCTTTAGGTATGGAGTATCCTTGAGGAGTTATAAATAATATGCCTACTCCTGATCCATTCTATGTATAGGAGCCATCAAAGAATAACTGTCATTCTCTTGAAGAAAGAGTCATGATAGAGGAATCTGGAAATTCCATTCACATTGGTGTATCATCAATCATGGGTGCATCCCCTAATTGATTAGAAATAAATTGGCCTTTGATAGATTTTATTTCAATATAGTCAATGTCAAATTCACTTAAGAGCATGACCCATTTAGCTAATCTACCTGTGAGGGCAGCCTTGCTTAGTAGGTATTTTAGTGGATCAATCTTAGCTACCAAGTGTGTGGTATGCGCCAACATGTAATGTCTTAGTTTCTATGATGCAAAGATCATAGCTAGACAAACCTTCTCAATCATAGAATAATTCTTTTCGTATGACACCAATGTCCTACTGATATAGTATATAGCTCTTTCCTTTTTGTTCTCATCATGTTGTGTAAGCAATGCCCCTAGTGATGTATCTATAGCGGAGACATATAAGATCAAAGGCTTCCCTTGAATGGGAGGCATCAAGACAGGAGGATTCGATGGATACTTCTTGATATGGTTAAAGTTGTTCTCACATTCTTCATTCCACGCAAATGTCACACCTTTATGTAATGTTTTTGTAAAACGCTATGATATGTCTGCTAGCTGAGATATGAAGCATCTGATAGATTGAACTCTCCCTTGCAATTTTCTCATCTGACTAATAATCTTTGGGGGTTGCATCTCCATTATAGCCTTTACTTTAGCTAGATCAACTTCAATGCCTTTCTTTGAGACTATGTATCCTAAGAGCTTTCTAGAAGTGACACCAAAAGCACACTTCTTAGGATTTAGTCTGAGACTAAATTTTTCCATTCTATCTAGTATCTTGCTTAAGTCATTTAGATGTTCAACTCTAATTATAGATTTTGCTAAAGTATCATCAACATAATCCTCCATAGTCCTATGCATCATGTCATGAAAAATAGATGTCATGGCTCTCTGATATGTAGCACCAGCATTCTTAAGCCCAAATGGCATGACATTCCAATAGAAGGTACCCCATGCACATGTGAAAGTAGTTTTCTCTTGATCTTCTGGAGCAATTTTTATTTGATTATTTCCAGAAAAACCATCCATTAAAGAATACATCTCAAAACCTGTCGTCATGTCCACTATCATGTCAATGTTAGGTAGTGGAAAATCATCCTTAGGGCATGCTCTATTTACATCTCTAAAGTCTTTACACACTTTGATTGATTTATCTGGTTTTGAAATAGGTACAATATTAGAGATCCATTCTGCATAATCAATAACTCAGATGAATTTGTCTTTTAGTAGTTTCTCTAGTTCAGCTTTTACCAAGAGTGCAACATGAGGATGCATCTTTCTTAATTTTTGTTTAACTGGTTTTACTCCAGAAGCTATAGATAAATGGTGCATTATAAGATCAAGATCCAACCCTAGCATATTTGAATATTTCCATGCAAAGTTGATCTTCTTCTCTATGAGGAAGGTTGTAAATTTTTGCTTTTCTTCCTCTGATAAAGATTGTGCTACATGGATCAACTGTGGTTCTTGTGTTGTTCCCAAATTGATAGATTGAGTGGGCTCAATTAGAACTGGAGATCTATCCTGTAAATGACTCAAAAGGAAATCAAATATCTCATCCTTAGATGCCTTAAGAGAGGTTTTCACCTTTGGATACATCTTTTATTTTTACTTTTGTAGGTTCTAAGACTGCCACAAAGTGGTTTTCACCCTCAAAACTCCTTTTCTTTTTATTCTTATTCTTATATTTCTAACTAAGATACTTGATGCCTGACTCCGTCATGCTAACACTCAGTTCACTAATGGAAGTCCTCATAGGCTCAATTGCATTTAGGTAGAAAGCAAGGGCATAGTCATTCAAGAAGGTATAAATACCATGGCTCAGATTTGTGGAGGTTTGATCAAGAAGTTCAGGATGTTGGATAGTCAAAGTGGTGAAAGATTGGGAAAGAGTGTTTACAGATATGGATCTATCATAATTGGTCCTAACCCGATGCTCGAGTTCAAAGGTGATATTACAACTTAAGACATTCAATTCGTGAATAGGCTCAATGTCATTTTGATAGTCCACTTCAGCCATTGGTGGATCAAACTCGATAAGTTCATTATTTCGCTCTAGAGTTACATTGGGTTTAGGTGCATATTGGTGAATAACATCAATATGTTTCTCTGTAATAAGCTCATCTTCTTCTGGAATGGCCCCCCATTCATAGTCATTAGATTCTTCATTTATGCCTCTAGGAAATCTAAGAACGTGAGTAAAGTTAGGATGAATACCCCAAGAAGGGTTACCCTCAGATTTTGATTTAAATTCATACTCATGAGAATCTATCTCAGAATAACTACCACCTTCCTGTTTGTTTGTTTGATTGTCTTTGAGATTTGCTGGTTCTTTTGGTACAACTATCTCTTGCTTTATAGTAGGTTCTTGTGTTTCTACTACATTAATTCTTTTGATTGGATCATCTTCAGCGTCCAAGAGATCTTTGATTTCTTTAGGTAAACACTCATAGGGAATGAGATCTTCAGTGGTGTCAGAATCATCACTATCAGATTGTTTTGTTATTTCACCCTTTACTTGATTTGCTACAAAGGGCTCAATCTATTCTAAGACATGTGAGGAATTCTTGCTAAGACAGAAAAGATTCTTTGTGTATCCTAGACCTGTCATATTTTTGTTGGCTCGACCACGATGTTCAAGAGGTGATAGAAGACCCTTACCATGGATTCCTAGAGGTCCTTTTCCTGTATATCCCATTTTAGCTATCAGTTTATCCCTTTGATACTTTAGAAGGACCCTTTCATACTTTAGAGTCACCAGTTTGAACAACTTGGGATTCAGGCTCATATTGGTAGAGCCATGCAAGCACAGCTTCATCTTCTTCAAATTCTTGCTTAGGTACTTTTTCTACAACAAATTTTCCTTTATATGCCTCAAGAGGTTCCTTAGATTCTGGTTTGGACTGTTTTAGACCTTGCCCATAAGACTTAGGTGAGATAGGGAGAGATGTCAAAGACAAGACTGTCTTTATAGTATATTCTCCCATACCATTTTCTTTGATATTGACCTCTTTTGCAATGTCTTCCATTTTAGATGTGGATGCTGCTTCTATTTGCTTAATGGAAGATTCTCCACTATTAGGAACA
Organism: Chamaecyparis obtusa; assembly: GCA_027943335.1. Lineage (NCBI taxonomy): Eukaryota > Viridiplantae > Streptophyta > Pinopsida > Cupressales > Cupressaceae > Chamaecyparis > Chamaecyparis obtusa. The sequence continues at coordinate 495,538 of BSBK01004631.1, read as the reverse complement.
AGTTTTTTTATCACTTTCCTTCAATGCATTGCAAGTCATTCAGATCGACTGGAATCATCACCTCTACTCCTTCATAAGGAAATTTCAAACATTGATGGTACGTAGAAGGAATAGCTTTCATTTCATGTATCCAGGGTCTCCCTAGAAGGATGTTGTAAGCCAAAGGTAGATCAAGAACTTGACATATAGTATCTATGATAACTGGACCTATTCTGATAGGTAAGACAATGGTGCCTTTGGAAGATCTTTCTTGCTCATCATATGCTTTGATAGTTATCTTCTTTCTAGGATCAATAGCCATTTCTGAAAATACCAATTGTGTGATTAAGCTGTAAGAAAAAATATTCAGACTAGCACCCCCATCTATCAACATGCATTTGACATGATGGTTTTGAATCAAGACTTCTATATGTAAGGTTTGGTTATGTGGATGACTTAAGGAGTTATCATTGTCCTCTAAAAAGGAGATATACTGTGGAGACGTACGATGACCAACCATAGCCTAAAATCTATCTAAATCAAGGTTATCAGGAACATTGGATCTGAGCAGAGCTTTGTCTAGGATGGCTCTATGAGTTGGAGATATCCGAAGCAACTCAAACATGGAGATTTTTGTATTAGTATGTTGGAGTTGTTGAATGATACTGTATGAAGTAGGCCTTGTGTCCTTAGGATTTAAAGATTTAGATGTTTCCCTTTGTTTAGAAGTGGAAGACAGATTGAAAGGCACCTTAGGGACATTTGATTGATCTAGGATTTGTCCTTGTAGGTGTGCCTAAGCTTGTGATCGAGTAACTGCGTTAGATGATGGATTTTCTCTATCTCCTCTTACAATTGTGATGACATTGCAATGCTCAGATAGGCTTGGTTCAACCATATTGATAACAGTATTATTTCTAGAATAGGCATAATTGACATTAGCACCCACATTAGGTTGAGAAGATGAATCTCCTTGACTATGCTTCGAAAATGGTTCGGTGAATGCTATGTGATCATTTTTGCTTTTAGGATTATCAATCATGATTTCTCCATTATCAATCTTGTCTTGAATGGTATGCTTCAAGCCCAAGCAGTTATTAGTTTTGTGACCTTTACCCCGATGGAAATCATAGAATTCATTCTCTCTCCACCATTTCAGCTTAGGGTCAAGATCAAATTGTCAAATCTCAGGCAAAGATATGATGTTATTAGCCAGTAGGGTTCAAATAGATGATTCCAAAGATTCTCCAAGAGGAGTGAACTTTCATTTATTATTAGTGGACCAAGATTTGTATTCTGGCTTCTTTTGAGATGATTCGGACACCTTTTGTTTTGAAGCTTTGATGGCTTGGGTACTAATGGTTAGATTGAAAGTAGGTTCCTTAGATGGGGCATGGAGATTATCAAAAAAGCCATCTATGATGATGCCCTTATTCTTGTTCCAATTTTTGTTCTTATCCTTAGAACTACATTCATACTTGTCCTTTTGAAGTGTGATGTCTCCTTTTTTCACAAGTACTTTTTCAATTTTGATTGCATTGTCTACCATCTTATCAAAAGATGTATGATTTTGCATTTGTAAAGGGTAGTTGATTTATGGAACAAGATTGTTGATGAAGATTTCCAGCTTCTTAGTTTCTGGAATAGGCCTAGCATATAGAGAGAATTTCTTTCTCCATCTTTTAAGAAATGTCAAGAATGGTTCTCCTGGATATTGTTTGAGATTGCAGATATCAATCATGGTGATTGGGTGTTGGATGTTGTAGGAGTATTATTGATAGAACAATTTGATCAACCCCTCAAAGGTTTTGATTGTAGGAGGCATCCTAGAGAACCAATGAATGGTTGACCCTCCTAGAGATCGGGGGAAAAGACACATCAGATAGGTCGGTTCATGCATGAACTCCATAGATTGAGTACAGAATTCTCTAACATGATCTTGAGGATCAGATTTTCCATCATACTTATCATATTTTGTCATTTCTACCCTCTTAGGGAATGGTGGCATATACAAGTCTTTATCGAATGGAAAATGACATAGGGCCTCCATGGAGAAATCCTTAGGTTCTTTTTCTTTTTCCATTTTGTTAAGTTTTACTTGCATGGCGTGCATTTGTTTCATCATAGCCGTAATAGGTGTTTCTTCCTCATGTGTAATGATATCTTCCATATTAAAGTTGGGAGGAAGTTTAGCTCCTTGATGAGCTAACTCTAGAAAGTATGTTTCTCTATGTTCTTTCAAGAAATGTTTCATCATTCTTTTGAAGTTATCATCATTTTGATATCGAGCAATTTCAGAAGGTGTAGGTTCTTGATCCATACCATGTTGAGACTGATGTCCTTGGGACCCTTGATGTGTCCCTCTGTGAGACATGTTAGGAGTTTTAGGGCTCCTTGGATTAGATTGAGGAGGGGTTTTTTGATTACCTCTGTGAGTTGAGGGAGGGGGTATGCAACCAGTTTTTAATCAAAAATTGCCAAGACCATCGTCTTCATAAAGACTAGAATTGTACAGTTTCTCAAGAGTTGGACCTATGTGAGTAGACAAAGTTGTGGTGTTAGGTGCTTCTCTAGATTTCTTGTGAGAGGAAGCTCTAGTTTTCACCATTAACCTTGGGTGAAGCAAAAGAATAAGATGAAGATAATTGAAGAAAGATCTGACTCAAGAAGATCAAATGATGCAACCTTGTCAAAGTTTGATTGATTGAGGATAAGATTGGACATAAATGAAGGATACTGTGCCCTAGATGTATGGGTAGATGCCCAAAAGATAGTGGACATGAGTTCACAACACTTAGCCATTTTGAAGATGGATTGAAGATTGATAGTTATGACAAGGTTTTGACACAAGATGAAAAAGACTCAAATTGATTAAATAGTAGGTTGAATCAGACTCAAGAGGCCACTTTAGGAAAATGATTGGATTTGTTCTAGTTTTTGCTCTTTTCCTGACAAAATGATTTTCTTGATAGACTCTGGAAATAGGCTATAAAAGCTGGGTCTCTGATAGTTTTTAACACTTTTTGACAATTTTTCAAACTTTTCTCAAATGACTTTCTACAGGCTCGTACGACAGTGGGTAGGCTATGAAATGAAAATTGACAAGCTTGTACGATAGTTGCAAAAATCGCATGATAGTTAATAGTAGGATTTTTTACTTTTGTTATTGACTGGTGGCAAAACTTGTACGACACTATACAAGCTATCACACGAAAATTTGGGGGTTCTGAAATGACAATATCCAAAAGTCCTATGACTTTCTAACTTTATGAGATGACTTTTGACTCCAGAAAGTTGTTTGACATCAGATTTTGCAATTTTTAGGTTTTCAGTTTCAAATTGTTCACAAAATTGTCTGTCCAGATTTGAAGATTGTATCGAATTGATTCATTCTTAGTAACCAAATAGATAAATAGGCATGCAAAACAACAAGCAAGTGATTTCAAGCACATCTAAAAATAATGAACAAGGGACAAAGCAACCCTGTGCATGAACCACCAAGTCACTAAATTTGCTAATCCCTAGGAGTGCTAACAGTGTATGTTCCAAAAAGTTTTGCAATAATGCACATATACCTAGAAAATGAAAATTTGGCCTCACTAGGGTTTGTAGTAATGGTCTGACTCTACAACTTTTGTGATCTCAAGAGTGTGAACTCCAATCTAGGTGCACCAAGGTTTTGACACAGTTTGAGAAATTAATCAATCAGGAGCTGCTAGGGAGATCTGATAGCCCAACAAGAGACCACACCTATGAAGATTTCCTCCACAAGGACATTTATATAGCAGCTGCTGCTACCACAGTGAAAATAGCTATTACTACTTGAGGTTCCATCCACGTGGTTGACCCAATTAAGGGAATGTCCACTATGGTTAACCCTCTCTAAAGGTGACTCGCAAAAGATACCACATGGAGACTGCTTCCAGATTCAAGGATCTGAGTTTTTGATACTACCCAAAAAGGGAGTAGAGCATAGTCCTCTAGCCTTTTCACTTTTAACCAAAATAAAGAAGATAAATTAATCTGACATGCTAAGACAAAGATTATGTCACAAAGATCTATGATGTCAACCACTTATGATCTATCAACCTCTCCGAAGAGAGAATGTATCAATCAGAAGTTGAAGATGCACAAATCTAGTAGAACGTGAGATGCTCTCAGTAACCTCCCTACCTACAAGGTTTCTCTCATTGAGAAGAGCTTCGCTGGAAACCCACTCTCTTAAGAACCTCAAATAGTGTTCATAGGGCCTATTTACTATGTGTAACAAATATGCAGAAAGCAAATCTAGGTTCGTTTTATAGCTCAAAATGAAATCTGTAATATGAAAGCAATAAAAGGTCACACAAGCTTGACATGTGAGAGTTTTTTTTAGTCCAAATAGAAATGTTATCAACTGAGAAGATTACTTGAATTCCTCGCAATGCACTTAGTAGATTCTTACCTATTTTTAACAATTCTCACTCTTTTCCCAATTAGAACTAGAAAATACTAATAAGATACAGAAGATTTCAATTGTTAATGTTAGCTATTAGTCCAAATCTGGAAATCAAATTTGGAAAACTACCTAAAAATATGAAATGACAATTGAATTTGGAGTCAAAACTCATACGATACTGGTTACCTGCCAGACGATAGTCTACAAACTCATACACTATGGGTACCTATTCAAATGACAAGCAAGATTTCAAATGACAATGTGTACACTCCGATACAAGCCTTGAAATCTAAACCTATTGTACGACAGTGGGTATCTCCCGAAATGACTTTCTGACAAAAGTTGTACGACAAATGTATGGACAAAAAATAAAAATCATAGTTTTGATCAGAAAATGACAACAAATAGATAGAAATTGATAGAATTGGAATGGAAACCCGTTTCAAGGCCCCATGGTGGGTGCTAAAAATGTGTGTGTGAATTTTGTACGTAGATGTAGACACAACACTTCAGTAAAACAGTAGAGGTTAGCAAAAATTGAAATATGCACATAAGAACAATATAGCTAACTAGGCGATTTACTGCCTTCTAGTAGGTGCGAGTATGATATTCTCAGATTGGATCGAGATCAATGACCTTGACGACACCTAAATGAAGGATTTGAATGCAGAATCTAGATATGAGATGAATGCAAATTAATCTATAGTTTTGGATTTTCTATGCAATAAGATGAAATAAACTTATATGAATCTATTCTATATCAAAAACTGATATGACATGCAATTAATCTAATAATGATATGATAAATGGTATGAATGCTAAAAAATAATGAGAATCTCACAACAGCTTTGATTCACGAAGATTGATTCTTCGATCACTAATTCGCCAGCATGAGGATGCAATTCGTGGATCAATCCAAATGAAGAGTTGAGGCCTTAATTTATAGAAATCCAGGACTTTGGAGGTGCATGGAAAAAGCCATAAATCACTCTTGATAAACTCAGGTTGATTTTTAAGTTATCAAGAATTTAGAGATAGATTAACTCACAAAATCATGCAAATCAGCTTTTTAATTTAAATCAGAAGTTGAGATCAGCTTTCAACTCAAAAGAGAATTGAGTTTATTTTTAAAACAACTTGAATTGATTTTCTGATTTAAAGTTTAACTACTTTTTGGATGTGCATAATTAATTATGAATTAATTAAATAAATAAAGTGATTTATCCTCAACTTAACTGATTTTAAAAATAAAACAATTGATTTATGGGTTAATCAATTATTAAATCAAACTTTTATTCAAAAACTATATTATTAAAAATTGACAATTGACATTAATCAATTAAATAGGAATTTAATCAAAGAGATTTTTTATTTTATTGTCAAAATTAAATAATACAACTTAGGAATAATTTAATTAAATTCAATTAAATAATTAAGTGGCAGTATTAAATCTAATTAATTAAATATTCAGTATATTCAATTAATCAAACTTTAGGATAAATAGGATTTATCGCCAAATAATCATTAAATTAAAGATAATTGGGGTATGACAGCCCATTTTTGGGGTATTACAGCCCCAAGTGATGAAATAACCCTAGCGATGAGGACTTTTGATTTAGATTAGATTGATTTGAGAATTGATTCGAGATTCAATGATGCAATCATCCTACCTCCTCGGGAGAGAAATAGAAAGATGACACATCAGGAAGGTAATTGACAGCAAAAGGATTGCAGATAGAGATAAAATCAGAGATTGAGAAGAACCCAAAATAGATTACGGAAGAATCGAGAAGATTCAAAAGCGATCTAGAGACATTTGGAGGTCTGGTTGACGAAGTTTGACAAAGGTTGACCAGAATTGACTAGAGTTGACTTTTGATGAAAAAGATGAAGAATTTGAGAAAATGATGATGAGATGTGATTTTGTCAACAATACGACATCAGAAGGTCGACTGCACAAGCATTTGATCACGTCAGTCCTATAAATTTTAAAACAAGATTTTGAGCCATGTAGGAGTGTTAGATTTTGATTTTGATCCCGAAAATGGATTCAAAGTAGTCAATTTAGAAAAGGGTGAAGTTTTGCCGCAAAATAGAGCACTTTTGAAAATTAGGTCAAAATCTATATAAGGCCCCAAAAGAGTGCCAGTGAGATTTGACTTTTAGCGATTTAGAGAGCTCAGAGCGAAATGGAGAGTGTGCCAGTGAGATTGCACAAATTCAAGCACTCCCAACATCACAGCCAACTGGTGGAGTATGACCCACCTGTGAGTATTCGATAACCTACCTTCTAATTCAATGTTTTTTATGCATTTTGGTAGATTTAGGTAGTTTTAGGGAAATTTAAGAACATTCTGGCCAAACTTCGCGCAAGGAAACGGTTTCCTCGCGTGAGCCAAGAAAGCATCTCGCACGAGGAAAGACCTAAAGAGGGCTTTCTTCCATGGGGTACCTCTGTAGGCTCACACAAGGTGGCTGATGAAGCCATGTGAGAAACCCTCCTTAGGGAAGATCTCTCGCGTGAGGCTCCTACTTTCTCGCGTGAGGCTCCTAGTTGCTGATGTGGGAAACTGCTACAGAAAATCAAGATTTATGCCCAAATTTGCGTAGGAATAGCCAAATAGGGCATTAAAGAGTCAGTCTTAGGATAGGTTCATAGCTTCAATTTCCATTTTGCTTTGAAAACCATCATGATTGAGTATATTGATCATGTGTTGTCACTTGCATTACAGGTTGACTTCGCAGACATTGTGTTTTGATCTCACCACCCTGTGATCGGGGTGTTAGTGTAGCACCCAGATGATACAGAGTCAACACACATAAATGGACTAGGATTGTCATACTTGCATGATGTACCCAACATTTGGGTAAATCAGAGACTGTTAGGTGCACTTGTTGAGCGTTTCCATTCGGAGATGAACACATTCCATTTGCCATAGGGGAGATGATAGTGACCTTGGAGGACATATACAGGATCCTGAGAGTACCCTCCCATGGCCCATGTGTGGAGTATGACACACAACCAAGAGTGAGCATAGTGGCGCTCAAAGAGATTTTTTAGGATGATCTGGTTATGGGTCGAGCGATCCCCTGTGAGGATCTGATTAGGGACTATGGTGTAGGGCACAAATTAGTGGCTGTGTTAGCAACATTCCTGGGTTGCTACTTGATGCCAGATAGGGGACAACATGGACTAGAGTGTGGCTAGGGGAAGATGCTGTAGAGGATGCTTGAGTAGCTAGCTATGTGATTCGAATGGGGCCAGTGCATATTAGTGCAGATGTATCATGAGATACATGAGATGCATCATCCCAAACCTTTGTCCCTACCCATGGTCACCATACCACTGCCACCATGTCATCTAGTTGAGCCCTCCACTACTCAGTCTTACCTAGCACTGGTTGAGTCATCGGTTTGCCATACCTATAGATATATGGCTCCAAAGGCTTTCTAGTATCATGAAACACTGGCCTGCACATGGGAAGATGCTCCAAAGCCCATATCTACAATATCACAACACCTGCTGCCATGCTCTGTGCACCTCAATACACGATCTTGTGCATCTTATGATACATCTCTACTAATATGCACTGGCCCCATCCGAATCACATAGCTAGCCGCTCAAGCATCCTTTGCAACATCTGACCCCAGCCACACTCTAGTCCATGCTACGCCCTATTTGGCATGAAGTATCAGCTCCAAAATGTTGCTAACACAACCGCTAATCTATGCCCTACACCATAGTCCCTGATCATGTCCTCCCAGGGGACCCCTCGGTCCATAACTAGATCATCTTGAAAAATCTCTCTGAGCACCACTATGCTTGCTCTTGGCTGTGTCATACTCCACACGTAGGTCATGGAAAGGTACGATTAGGATCCTATATATGTCCTCTGGGGTCACTGTCATCTCCCCCTATGGAAAATGAAAGGTGTTTGTCTCTGAATGGAAATGCTTGATAAGTGCACCTAACAGTCTGTGATTTACCCCAATATCGAGTACATCACGTAGATATGACAATCCTAGTCCATCTATGTGAGTGGACTCCGCATCATCTAGCTACCTCACTAACGCCCTGATCATTGGGTGGTGAGACCAGAACACAATGTCTAGGAAGTTAACCTATAATGCAAGTGACAACACATGATCAATATCCTCAATCATGATGGTTTTCAAAGAAAAACATAAATTGAAGCTATGAACCTATCCTAAGATTGACTCTCTGATGCTCTACTTGGTTATTCCTATGCAAATTTGGGCATAAATCTTGATTTTTTGCAACAGTTTCCCACGTGAGGAAGTAGGAGCCTCACGCATGATTTTCCTATCACATGAGACTTTTTCTCAACTCACACAAGAGATATTCCTTGAGGATGGTTTCTTGCATGGCTTCGTCAGCCACCTTGCGCGAGCCTGCAGAGGTACCCCACGTGAGGAAGCCCTCCTTGGGTCTTTCCTCACGTGAGATGCCTTCTTGGCTCCCATGAGGAAATTGTTTCCTTGCATGAGATGCCTTCCTATATCCCATGAGGAAACCATTTCCTCGCATGAAGTTTGGTAAGAAAGTTCCTAAAATGCCCTAAAACTATCTAAATCTACTATAAAGCATTAAAAAATTGAAATACAAGGTAGGCTATCAACTACTCAAGGGTGGGTCATACTTTGCCGACTGGCTGTGACATCGGGAGAACTTGAATCTATACAACCTCACTTGCACGCTCTCCATTTCTCTCTAAGCTCTCTTAATCACCAAAATTCAAAGGTTGCAAATGAATTGAAAATGACCCTTCTGGGCCTTATATAGGTTTTGACCTAATTTTAAAAAGTGCTTCGTTTTGCATGAAAACTTCACCCTTGGCTAAATCGACTGCTCTGAATCCATTTTCAGGATCAAAATCAAAATCTAACACTTCTAAATAGCTCAAAATCATGTTTTAAAATTTCTAGGACCGATGTGATCGGATGCTTGTGCAATCGACCTTTTGATGTGGTATTCTTCACAAAATCCCATTTCATCATCATTTTCTCAACTTCTTCATCTTTTTCATCAAAATTCAACCTTAGTCAACTCTAGTCAATTCTGGTCACCAATGGTCAAACTTGGTCAATCGAACCTCCAAATCCCTCCAGATCGCTTCTACATCTCCTTAATTCTTTCGTAATCTATTCTAAGTTCTTCTAGATCTCTGATTTTATCTCTATCTGCAACCTTTTGCTATCAATTACCTTTCATGATGTGTCATCTTTCTATTTCGCTCCTGAGGGGGCAGGATGATTGCATCATTAAATCTCAAATCAATTCTCAAATTACTCTGATCTAAATCAAAAGTCCTCATCGCTAGGGGCATTTTATCACTTGGGGCATGTCCAATTTTTTTTACCTCACGGTCAAAATTAGATGTTCCATGATCTTCAATCACTGGGGGCATCTTTGTGCCTTGCATCTTGTCATCTTACTGTTAGGTATCTGAGCAATCTAACTCAAATCCCTGAGAATCAAGCTTCATTCTGGAGATGGTTCTCGAAATATCTTTCGGTATCTGAGCAATCTAACTCAGATCCTCAGGAATCAAGCTTCGTTCTGGAGATGATTCTCAAAATCCCTATTAGGTATTGGGGCAAGCTAACCCTAATTCCTGAAAGTCAAGCTTCATTCTAGAGATGGCTCTCCAAAACTCTTTTACCGATATTTGGGCAATCTAACCCAGGTCTCGAAGGACTAAGCTTCATTCTAGAGATAGTCCTAAAAATTTGCATCAATTATCATTTAGTTGACGGGTATTGGGGCAATCTAACCCTGACTCCTAAAGATTGAGCCTTGTTCTGGGGATAGTCTTATGAAAGTGGTAATTTGACCAAGGTCTTCACAATCTAACCTAGACTTCAGAGAATCAAGCTTCATTCTGGAGATGATTCTACAAATCGATCTGATCGGTGTCTTGGCAATCTAACCTAAACTTTTGAGGGTTAAGCTTCGTTCTAGAGATAATCCTAAAAATCTCATCAATTGTCATATTCAAATTATTCTTTGAATCAATGTGTTTCTCGTACATCAATTGAAAGAGGGGCAAAATGTAATACCCCAAAATTGGCATCTTGATATCCTAACCAATTTTGTTGCATTTAGTCTTATTCTCTCAATTCTAAACCATGAAAGTCCTATTGTACTAGGCAATTCTATCTTCTGATTGACTCTACTTGACTTAGTGTCAAATGCAGAAAACCTTAAATTTGCATCAATCATATATCATATTTAATTCCTAAATATCGACTATAATTGACTAAATAAACCCTATGATCAATTAATTTAATTATAAAAGTCCTAGCACTTTAATTAAATTAAATCCACCCTCTTTAGCTAAAACACATGAAAAAGGAATTAAATAAATATCTAGTTTTAAATAAATATCCTCATCTCAATAAATGAATTTAATTATTCAAATAATTGAGAAAATCCACTTATGAGGCAATATTGTATTTATAATTTGAATTAAATCTTCTCTTCAGTTCAGAAATGAAACTTAGATTTAATTGGAAATAAAAAAAAGAAATAAAACAATTAAAGCTCCACGCATACAAAAACAAAAAGCTAATTGCCTCTCTGCTGGAAAATTTCTAGTTTGAATTGATCTCTAGTTCAATCTTCATCGTTCATCTGATTCAATCTCAACCGTCGATTGAACCTGGGATTCTATAAAAGAACCCTCATTTCTCATTCAAAGCATCCAAATTTTTGAACAACGAAGTGCTACCGCATTGTCACCATAACTTATTTTGCATTGCGTACAAACACACCAGACATGCAAGAGTGTCATCTTTTACTAAGTATAAGAAGAACACTCGCAGTGAACCTTACATTCACTTTACAGGATAAGTGTTTGAAAGTTCACTTGTAGCAAAAGAAGTCACTCAAACAGACAAGGAGAAGAACCAAACTCACCAAATTTTTCATATAAAAGGAGTCGAGGTACACATGGCCATCTTGAGATAGAGGCTCTCACAATGGACACCCATTTTATGTGGATTCCTTGGATCATTGGAACTAAACCAAAAAATAGAAAGAAAAGAAAAGATCATGTCCCCAATCCTTGTAGCTCTCCATTCAGGATAGACGTCTTTGAGTTTCTCAAGGAGGAATGATAAAGTGAAAAGGACAAGCACACAAAAAGAAAATCTTAGCATGATTCAAAAAGTTACAATTCAGTTTCAGCGGATTGATGTTAGATTGGAAGTATACCATGTTCTTGAGGAATCTCATCAAGACCACGACAGTAGACATACATAGTGAGAACCACTGGTGACTGATGCAAGAGAGAACCTCAAGGAGAAATCATAGTGCAAAATAATTATTAGTAGGCAGACACAGTGAGAACCACTAGTGACTCATGTGAGGAAGACCCTATAGCTAAGCATTAGTAGAAAAACATAGTGAGAACCACTGGTGACTGATGCGAGGAAGATCCTAAAGCTAAGCATCAGTAGGTAGACACAGTGAGAACCAGTGGTGAATTATGAAAGGAAGATCCTCCAAAAAAGATAGGACAATGTCCCCCTAGACCAAGAAGGGTGCCCCCAAGTGTGACCAATTTCAATCCATTTAAAGTCAAGCATAATCTCAAAGATAGCTGAGAGCAAGTGCATGAGCTAGCAAACTAAAGAAAGAAAATAGGAAAGAAACTATACAGGGTGTTAGGAATGAATGCTTAATATATACTATGGGAGAGTATTACCAGCCATTCTGTAGCAGTCATTGTTTCATTCATGGCTATGATTGTCATTGATGTCAACACAGTGATCTACTAAAGATTAGCAGAGAAGCAGATAGTGTTTGAGTTAGCGCACTTGGGATATTGAAGATGAAGCTATGAAGAGTTGGGGAATTACTCTATGATGTGTTATAAGATCTTGGTTAAGAGCACAGATGGTAATTCATTTATTCATGGAAGTTATGAGGAAATCAGTGGAAGAAGTATTCAGGTAGTGTTCCTGAGTAGCGGTTTGTGGAAATCAGATGATATCTCCTAATCGGGATGGACTCTGGTTATGTGTAGTTAGAGAGAATTTGGAGCCATGTTGATAGTGACGTGGTTGATAGTGCAAGATTCGGGGTTGCACGAGTGAAGAATTATATTGATTGGAAGCTGACAGTTTTGTGTAATTTTGATGTAACGTGTGGAAAGTTTTATTTTGCAATTTGTATGCCGAATCATTTGTAATTACTTGAGTGTGGTATAAAGGAAGGAATGTATTCCTTGTTTTAATGTGGAATGTGATGAATGTAAGTGTATTGTGAAAGTGAAATTGTTGAAAGAGGATATGCAAAGTACTAAGATCTGGTATTGAGATCTGAAGAAGGAGTTGGTGCGGTTTGGCACAGTTGGAGAAGGAGTATTGGATTGTTGAGGTCAGTAATCTTTTGGTATTATTCTCCTGAGTAATACAAAGATTGGTTGGATAGTGAGTTCAGTGATCTTACCTTGAAGCTATTTGGGTAGTGGGTCCTTCTGTCTTCCATAACTCCTAACAGAGTTAGAATCTTTTAACATGGATTCAAAATCTCCTAACAGGGATTCATATGTACTAAATGTATTTCATAAGAATCCTAATAGAGTCCATCCTTTCACAAGGAATATTCATATTAGTGCATCTTTTATGGGCATCATTCCCACCGGGGTTTACTCTTTAATCAAGAGGTTCCCTAATCAACATATCTTGTGTCATTGTGTTATTGTGCATGTATATCTTTTTATGGCTGTTGGTTACATTTCTTACATGGTTAAAATATATTAAGGTTGATAAAAGTTATATTTATCAGATAACTGATTCACCCCCCCCCCCCCTCCCCCCCTCAATTATCTTGGTGGACTTTACTTTCTAAAAATGTGTATCAGAGTGACAGGTCCTTGAAAGAAAAGTTTACCAACTTAAGAAGATCCATGGCGAATTTCATGAAAGAAAGCCCTAAGTTTGATGGAGTAAATTTTGATAGTTGGAAAGAAAAGATGAAGACACATCTACTTGTTTAGGACCAGGTTATTGGTTGATTAGAAAGAATGAGAAGACTATCATTGATGAGGATAACATTAAAACATGTACTAATGAGGCAAGAGATCTATTCATGTGCACCATACTTGCTAGAGAAGAACTCTTGTTAGCCCTTCTGAAGAATGAGTATAGTCAAGTAAAATATTTGAAAACATCTCATGAAATCTAGTTAGCTTTACACTCTACTTTTGAAGGTGATGAACATGCAAAGAAAGTCAGATTACATAATTGGATATGTGCATTTGAAGATATAAGAATGATGGAAGATGAATCTGTTAGAAGCTATATTGGTAGAATGTCAGAGATTGTTGCAGGTATAAAATCTTGTGGTGGAACAAAGACAAAGAATGAAGTGATATGGAAAATTCTAAGGACATTGACTCTTGCATTTAAGAAAACAACACAGATGATTGAAAAATTCATACCTTGTACTACAAACTTTACAAGAGAGACTCTTCTTGGAATATTGGAAGTAGCAGAAATGAACTTGAGATTATCAAGAAACCTACCTAGAATGAAGACAACATTCAATGCTCTTAGTGTTCGCCCCACTTTTTCAAGAAGCATCAGTGTGAGAGGAGATTATGCTAGTAGCAATAGATCTAGAAATGAAGAAGACAGGAAGATTAAAGAAGGTATTGCCTTACTTGTGAAGAGAGAACCAGATGGTAAGAAAATTTTTAAATGTTGGACTTGTTAAAAATTTGGTCATTTTGCATCTAAATGTCCTAAGAGAGTTAAGAAGTATAGGAAGAACTTTAATCCTAGAAGATCTAAAGAATGTTACTATGCAAATGATGAAGAACTTGAAGCTAGTTTGGAGAAATCTTTGATTGAAAGTGATACTGAGAATAATAATGATATAGGATCTGTAGCAATTAAAGAATAAAATCATAAAACTGAAATTAAGGAAGAAAAGGCTTTAGTTTCTCAAGTAGAAAAGAAAGCTGATTGGATTATAGAAAGTGATTGTTCACATCATATGACTGGAGACATGAAAAAGTTCATAAAGTTTAACAATTATGATGGAGGAGTTGTTAGAGTTGGAAACAATGCACCTTGTTTGATTAAAGGTATAAGATCTATTACTCTTGATGGAAAGACTAATACTGATGATGTTTACTTTGTGGATGGTTTGAAACATAATATTTTAAGTGTTGGAGAGTTAGTTGATAAGGGATATCAAGTTTGATTACTGAGAAAACTTGTGTGATTAAAGACAAAGATGGAAATTTGATTGGTACTGGATCTAGTACCAGAGGTAATGTATTTCAGTTGAATCCTACTGAGATGACATGCTTGATTACTAACATTGATGATAGTTGGTTATGGCACATAAGATTTTGTCATATAAACTTTGATAACATTGAGAAAGTGAGAACTACACTTGCAATAAGAGATTTGCCTAAAATTATGAAGCCTACTAACATGATTTGCAAGGAATGTGTGATGGCTAAACATAAGAGAATCTCATTTCCCAGCAATAAGTTTACAACTGCAGAGAAGTTGGAGATTGTTCATATAGACTCGAGCGGTCCTACAAGGATTAGAGGATTCTATGGAGAAAGGTATTTTATGATTCTTGTTGATGACTTTACAAGAATGATGTGGATTGCATTTCTTAAAGAAAAATTTGAAGCATTTGATAGGTTTAAGATCATTAAGAAAAAAGTTGAGAATGAATCTGGAATGAAGATTAAATGTTTGATATCAAATAGAGGTGGAGAATTTACTTCTAAAGAATTTAACATCTTTTGTGAAGTGAATGGTATTAAGAGACAGTTTTCAGCCCCTAGGACACCTGAACAAAATGGTATTGTAGAAAGGAGAAATAGATTAGTGACTAAAGCAACAAGAGCTATGTTATTTGAGAATGACTTAGCGAAGATATTCTAGAGAGAAGCAATGAACACAAGAGTGTATACAATGAATAGAGTACAAAAAATCAGAGCAGACACAGACAAGACACCCAATGAACTATGGTTTGGACATGCACCATCAGTTAAGTATTTTAGAATTTTTGGAAGCAAATGTTATATTTAAAGAGATGATGACATTGGAAAGTTTGATCCTAGAAGTGATGAAGGTATATTTCTTGGATATTCATTGAAGAGAAAAGCTTATAGATGTTACAATAAGAGAACTAAGACTATTGTTGAGAGTGCAAATGTAAAAGTTGATGAAAAGTTAAAAATTTAGGAAAGAATGCTTGATTATGAATCAGATGAAGGAACTCATTCTAGACCTAACCCTGAGACTACTAAATTATTTTATGAAACTGATAGTGATTTGTTGAATGAAAGCCATAGTGAGGTCATTGAAGAACCAACACCTGAAGTAAGATTTGAGACAATGACACCTAATAGGAATCTATCAAGGAATCATCCTTATGAGTAGATTATTGGAAGCATAGACATAGGAGTTCAGACTCAAAATAAGGTACAAGAACAGTTATGTTTGATTTCTCAAATTGAACCTAAATCTACTAGTGAAGCTTGTGAAGATGAACATTGGATTAAATCTATGAAAGAAGAACTAGATCAGATTGAAAATAACAAGACATGGAAATTGGTCCCTAGACCTAAAGATAAGAATGTTATAGGAACAAAATAGGTATTCAGAAACAAGATGAATGAACAACGAGAAGTAGTAAGGAAAAAAGTAAGATTGGTATGTAAAGGATACTCATAGCAAGAAGGAATTGACTATGAAGAAACTTTTGCACTAGTAGCAAGAATTGAAGCAGTAAGAATGTTTTTGGCCTATGTAGCTTTTAAAAAATTCAAAGTGTATCAGATAGATGTGAAGTCAGCATTTCTAAATGGAGAATTGGAAGAAGAAGTTTACATTGAGCAGCTTGAAGGTTTTCCTTTAACTCAAGAAGGAGACATGGTATGTAAACTGAAGAAAGCTTTATATGGACTGAAGCAAGCACCTAGAACTTGGTATGTGAGATTGGATAAGTATTTGTTGAAATTAGGATTTACAAAAGGCACAAATAATAGCAACCTGTATACAAAAGAAATTGAAAATGGTTTGTTGGTTGTAGTAATTTTTGTTGATGATATTATCTTTGGAGGAGAAGATGAAGCCAATGATAAATTTACAGATGAAATGAAGACTGAATTTGAAATGAGTGTGATTGGTGAAATGAAATAATTTTTAGGATTGCAGATAACAGATAACAGTGATGGTATCTTTGTAAGTTAGACAAAGTACTTGAATGATTTATTGAAGAGATTTGGAATGGAGAATTGTAAACTAGTTGGAACACCTATGGTAACTGGACACAAGTTATCTAGCATAGATGAGACTCCTGTAGTGGAATAGAAGAAGTACAAATCTATGATTGGAGGATTGTAGTATTTGACTCATACAAGACTTGATATAGCACATTCAGTCAAAATTGTAGCAAGATTTCAAGTTGAACCTAGAGAATCACATTATGCAACAGTAAAGAGGATACTGAGGTACTTAAGAGGCACAATTGAGTATGGATTGTGGTATGAAAAATCTGATGATTTTACCCTATGTGCATATACACATGCTAATTGGGGAGGTAGTATTGATGATAAAAAGAGCACCAATGGTGGAGCATTTTTCCTTGGAGGAAGATTGGTTTCTTGGCTAAGAAAGAAGTAGAATTGTATTTCATAGAGCCCAGTAGAAGCAGAGTATGTAGCAGTAGCAAACAATTGTAACCAGATAATTTGGATGAAGCAAATGTTGAAGGATATTGGACTAAAAAAATTTGAGCCTGTTGTTATACATTGTGATAACACTAGCACAATTAGTATGTCTAAGAACGCTGTGTTACATTCTAAGACAAAGCATATAGAAATAAAGTATCATGTAGTGAGAGAGAAAGTAGTAGAGAAAGAAGTCAGACTTGAGTACATAAGCACATAGGAGTAGATTGTAGACATATTTACAAAACCTTTGCCTAAGGATACATTTGAGTATCTGAGAGGTATGCTTGGCGTTATGCGCCAGCCTACTTTTGAGAAGTGATGCAAATTGTTGCATCCATCCTGTGGTATATGAGCCCTATTTTTATTTTGGACTCGATGTTGGTACTTCCTCTATGGGGGAGTATGTGTATTTGAGCTGAGTGATGAGGACTCTAGTGAATGTATTTTCTGAACAATGTCTTTCGACATTGAAGTTTTTGTTGACATAATGATGAAATTTCTGTCATTGATGTTAATGGGGGAGAAGTATACATGAAAAACCATCTGAAACATCTATTGGAGAGAACTGAATAGGAAAATGAAGAAAGATTTGATTGATGAAGAAGATTTGAAGCATTTTCAGAGCATCAATGTTGCAGTGATTGGATTTATGGAATTTGGATTTTTTTTCATCTATGTTACCGTCAATGACAATGGGTGAGATTGTTAGGAATGAATGCTGAATATATCCTATGGGGGAGTATTAGAAACCATTATGTAGTAGTTTTTGTTGCATTCATGAGTATGATTGTCATTGATGTCAACACAGTGATCTACTGAAGATTAGCAGAGAAGCAAATAGTGTTTGAGTTAGCGCACTTGGGATATTGAAGATGAAGCTATGTAGAGTTGGGGAATTACTCTATGATGTGTTATAAGATCATGGTTAAGCACATAGATAGTAATTCATTTATTCATGGAAGTTATGAGGAAATCAGTGGAAGCAGTATTCAAGCAATGTTCCTGAGCAGCGGTTTGTGGAAATCGGATGATTTCTCCTAATCAGGATGGAATCTAGTTATGCACAGTTAGAGAGAAGTTTGAGACATGTTGATAGTGATTTTGTTGATAGTGTAAGATCCAAGGTCGCACAAGTGAAGAATTATATTAATTGGAAGTTGATAGTTTTGTGTAATTTTGATGTAATGTGTGGAAAGTTTTATTTTTTAATTTGTATGTCAACTCATTTGTAATTACTTGAGTGTGGTATAAAGTAAGAAATGTATTCCTTATTTTAATGTGGAATGTGATGAATGTAAGTGTACTATGAAAGAAAAATTATTGAAATAGGATATGCGAAGTACTGAGATCTGGTATTGAGATTTGAAGGAGTTGGTGCGGTTTGGCACAGTCAGAGAAGGAGTATTGGATTGTTGAGGTCAGTAATCTTTTGGTATTATTCTCATGAGTAATACAACGATCAGTTGGACAATGAGTTCAGTGATCTTACCCTGAAGCTATTTGGGCAGTGGGTCCTTCTATCTTCCATAACTCCTAACAAAGTTAGAATCTTTTAACAGGCATTCAAAATCTCCTAATAGGGATTCATATGTACTGAATGTATTTCATAAGACTCCTAACAGAGTCCATCCTTTCACAAGGAATATTCATATTAGTGCATCTTTTGTGGGCATCATTCCCACTGGGGTTTACTCTTTGATCAAGAGGTTCCCTAGTCAACATATCTTATGTCATTGTGTTATTGTTCATGTATATCTTTCTATGGTTGTTGGTTACATTTCTTACATGGTTAAAATATATTAAGGTTGATAAAAATTATATTTATCAGATAACTAATTCACCCCCCTCTCTCAGTTATCTTGGTGGACTTTACTTTCTAACATAGGGCCAAGTGGTGTTGCAATAGGTATAGCATTGCGGAACAAGAGGTGCCTATTTACTAGATTTTTAGCGTCTTGGCAGGATTCTATTGCTTTTTCTACCATGATGCCTTTTTACCAGGTTTTCATCAATGGCACATTTTTTTGGTTTTTCAATTTTTTTGTATTTTTATCTTTTTGATTTTTTTGTATTTTTCAATTTTTCAATGTTTTTGGTTGAGGCATCAAAGTGCCTGTTTACTAGGTGTTCACTAAGATGATCTTATTTTTTAGGACATTTTGCAATTTTTAGGATTTTTTCAGAATAGTATGTACATGGAGCATTTAGAAGATGTCTCAGCTGTAGAATCACTTCAGATGTAGAGCATTGATTGGCTCTTTGGGTTGTTCTCCTTCAGAAGTAGAGAGTTGATATGCACCAGACCCAAATGTTGTAGTAACAATATACAGACCAAGCCAATTTGGTTCAAACTTTCCCTTTTGGATCCATCATTGTTGATTCTTAGGGTTCTCTCTCAGAACAAGATCACCCACTTGGAAATCCCTTGACTTAACTTTCTTATTATAGCTCTTGGACATCCTCTTTTGATATGCTCGGAGATGATCAAATGCCACTTGTCGACATTAAACTAGTAGTTCTAGCTCTTGTAGCTGAGATATTCTAATGTCTTCATTAGTGATGAGGCCTTTTAGAGAGACTCACAAAGTAGGAATCTCGACCTCGATAGGTAGTACAACATCCACGCCATAAACTAAAGAAAAGGGTGTGCCCCTATTGGTGTTCGAATACTTGTTTGATAAGCCCATAAAGTTGGATTAATCTGGAGGTGCCAATCTCTACCAAATTTGTTAACTGTGCGGTGTAGGATCTTAAGGATCACCTTGTTTGATGCTTCCGCTTGTCCATTACCCTGGGGATAATATATGGAAGACCAATGCTGAGTAATCTTGAACTTAGAGCATAGCTCTTTCAGACCCTTGTTCTTGAATTGCCCCCCATTGTCAATGATTATTGAGGAGGGTACACCATACCTGTAGATGATGTAATTCAGGCTAAACATGGCTACAAACTTTCCATTTTCTATAGTCAGAGGTACTACCTCGACCCTGTTGGTGCCCAAAAATGATGGTTTGGATTTGGCCAACTAATAGGTACAAATTGATACCTTTGCAATTTTGGCTTAATCAAGCCAAGGCTAGTAGGCCTAATTTCACTTTGAACTATTTAATTCTCTATGTCTCACAACTACGTAAATAAACAAACAAAGTTCCTCCAAAGGTGGTGAATGATCCTTTGAGGAAAGAAACTAATCTTCTAAAAATCTTTGTTCTATAATACTTGACTAAATGTATTATACTAAAGAATTAAAAGTAATGCTTTTGAAATAATGATTTAATGATCTATAAACTACAAAGTATGAACCAAATGACAATTTCCAAATAATGATTAGATCAGTGCCTTCTAAATACTTGGGCTATAGAGTCAAAAAAATTTCAATCCTACGTACGATTAGAGATGATTTTAAAAACTTGGTTTAATAAGACAAGACCATCATTTCAAAGGCTTCCACTTGATTCACAATTCGAATCAATTTACACAACTAATCCTATCAAGTTTAACTCAAATCAAGAGACCGATAAGAACAATGGTAGGTTCACAGACCATACAAATGATATTCGAGTTGTATATATTAATTTCAAATTATGATACTCAGGGAATTCAACATAGTGAAACACTCTATTTAATATAATATTTGAAAGACTAATTGAAAACGTATAACTTATAACCACAAATAAAAAGAAGAGCACTTATCTTTATTAATGTGGAAAAATTGGTACATAAGAGTTCATAGTTGCAGTTGTTTATGAAATTCTATTCTATGAAAATATATCTTGTATTGTCTCTTATCTTTTCATTTTAAATTATGTATATATACATGTTTGAGTGGCTTTCACACCTCTTTAGGGTGTAAAGACACACCCTTATTACAAAATATTTTGAAAAAATAATAAAATAACTACCTAACTTTCCAATTTGGGTCTGGTTGAAAAATCAAAACACCTCGTGGAAAGATAAGATTTTTATTGGAAATATGAAATTTGATTTCCCGAAGTGGGTCTTTTTCAGATTTTTAAAATTCAACCATCTTCATCCTCTGTCAGCATCATCTTTGTAGCAGGTCGAAATTCCAGCATTTTCGAAAGGCTTTGATCACAGAATTTTGATTGTTCTTGTCACAGAGCTTCCTTTCTTAATCTCTAAACTTTAAATTGAAAATTAATATAATTTTTTCATCCCATTTTATGTACTCCATCATTAATTATTGGGCATGGAGTTTAAGAGGCTATTTTTTAGGGTTTTATTACTATATAGGACTCCAAATTTTGCCCAAAATTTTGATCTCCAACAGACCCATTTGGTGAAGTAGTCTATAGCAGTGATAATGAACTTGTGTCCATTTGATGAAGAGGGATGAATCTGACCCACCAAATCAAAGGCCCATTGCTAAAATGGCCAAAAATTAATGAATGGGATTAGCTCCTTGGCGGGAGCGTGAATCAGATTCCCATGAAGTTGACACTGTTTACAATCCTTAGCAAATTGTATAGCTTCTTTCTCCATATCAGGCCAATAGTAACCAACTCTAATAAGTTTATGAGCCAGTATCAAACCATTCAAATGAGACCCATAGATGCCTTCATGCACCTCAGCTAATGCAGTATCAGACCATTCAAATGAGACATCACCTATATAAATCATTAGCTATGATAACATACTGTGAAGCACTTCAGATTAGGTGACATTTCTCATTACAGGTGTAAGTATCTAGAACAATCTGGTCAAGGAGATAGGAGTAGATATTATGGTAGTGGGATGAATCATGTCCAATGACTGAACAGATCACCCTAGATTTAGGGGTGTCATGGGCAGGGTAGCGTAACGTCTCCACTAGGAATTCATGTCGGAAGTCATTTTTTGGCATTTGTAACATGGAAGCAAGAGTAGCCATGGCATCAGCTACTTTGTTGTCTACTCATGGAATCTATTGGAAAGTGACATGTGCAAAGTATTTTCTTAGGTTAGTGACCATCCATTTGTAAGGTACCAATTTGTCATCCTTTGCTTGATAAATGTCATTAACTTGATTGATTACTACCTGTGAATCTCCAAAGACTTGTAGTTCATCTACTCTCCATTCAATAGCTATCTTCATGTCATTGATTAGGGCTTTGTACTTAGCAATGTTATTTGTATAAGGAAACAACATTTTGTATGCCTTTGGTAAAGAGTACCTCTATGGTGTAATGAATAGTATTTTGAAACCTGACCCTTGTTGGGTAAATGATCCATCAAAGAACATGGTCCATGTCTCATGTGTGAGAAGAATGATGGACTCATCTGGAAACTCAATGCTCAATGGTTGATAATCTATGATAGGTGCTTCAACCAACTGATCTGCAATTGCTTGTACTTTAATGGATTTTCTCTCTACATACTCAATGTCAAACTCACTGAGTATCATGACCCATTTTGCCAATGTACCTGTAAGGGCAGCTTTGCTGAGCAATTACTTCAATGGATTAATTTTAACAATAAGACGTGTAGTGTGGGAAAGCATGTAGTGCCACACTTTCTATGAAGCAAATACCACTACTAGGAAAGCTTTCTCAATGACTGAATAGTTCATTTTATAAGAGACCAGAGTTCTATTGATGTAATAAATAGCTCTTTCTTTGTTGTTCTGATATTCTTGGGCCAATAAGACACCTAGGGATGTGTTTGTAGCAGAGATATAGAGAATGAGTGATTTCCCATGAATAGGAGGCATTAATATTGGTGGATTATCAAGATATTGTTTGATCTATTGGAGCCCTTTCTCATAATCTTTGTTCCACTCATAGGTCACACCTTTATGTAGGGTCTTGGTGAATGGTTGTGACTTGTCTACTAGTTGTGCAATGAAGCACTGGATAGATTGTAACTGACCTTGGAGACCTCTCATCTGACTGATGTTGCGGGGTGGAGGCATTTCCATGATAGCTTGAACTTTCTCAGGATCTACCTCTATGCCTTTAGCAAATATTATGTAAGCCAATAATTTACCAGAGGTGACTCCAAAGGAACATTTCTTTGGGTTGAGTCTTAAACTAAATTGTTCCATTTGAACTAATATAGGACCTAGATTTGCAAGATGTACTTTCCATTCTATGCTCGTAGCTAATGTATCATCCACATAATCTTCCATCATCTTATGCATCATGTCATTAGAGATAGAGGTGACAGCTCTTTGATATGTGGCTTCGGTATTTTTAACCCCAAAGGGCATGACATTCCAACAGAAAGTTCCCCAAGCACGAGTGAACGCTATCTTTTCTTGGTCTTCTGGTGCAATGTTTATTTGGTTGTAGCCAGATAAACCATCCATCAGTGAATACATTTCATCACCCACGGTCATGTCTACAATCATGTCAATGTTGGGTAATGTGAAGTCATCCTTGGGACAAGCTTTGTTTAAATCTCAGAAATATGTGCAGACTCTGATAGATTTATCATGTTTAGTAACTAGAACAATATTAGAAATCCACTCCGCATAATCAATTGCTCTGATGAAACCAACTTTGAGAAGTTTTTCTAATTTAGCTTTGACTAAAAGTGCCACATGCGGTTGCATCTTACAAAGCTTCTATTTGAAAGGTTTGACACCTGGCACAATATATAAGTGATGCATAATCAGATTGGGATCTAATCCAGGCATATTAGAATAAGTCCAAGAAAACTTTATTTTCTTGCTTCAAAAGAAATTGGTGCTTCTTATGTGCCCAAATTAACTGGTTGAGTGGGCTCTATCAATATCGAAGATCTTTCCTAAAAATGACTCTAAAGTGTATCAAGTATCCCATCCTCGGGTGCCTCAGAGAGGTTTTCACCCTTGGATATGTCTTTTGTTTTTACTTTTTTTGGCTCTAACACTGCCACAATGTGGTTTTCACCATCAAAGCACGTATTCCTTTTTCTCTTAATTTTATGACTGAGATACTTGATATCAACTTTAGTCATGTTGACACTATCTTCACTGGTGGAGGATGTCATAGGTTTTACAGTGTTAAGGTAGAAAGAAAGAGCGTAATCATTCTGGAACATAACGACTTCATTGGATGGAGAGGAGAGGTTCCAATTTATTAGCTTAGGATGATGGAGTGAAAGAGAAGTGGCAGGTTCAAGTGTGTTCATGGTATAGTTGTCAAAAGTGTAGACAAGCAAGTCAAGACCTAAAGTGATCTCATCTAGAGGTGTGTTGGAGCCCCTTTGAGACCTCATGTCAGAAGTAGAGGGAATGTTAACGTAAATGGAATCACACTCGGTCATCCTAACACTAGACCCTTCACCTACTTTGAGGAGGGTTTCAAATGTGTGTACTATGTCTATGTCCTTGTTAGAAGTTGCATCAGATAGAGAATCAAACTCATACTCATGTGAGTCTGTAATACTAGATATAGGAACTCCATCAACACTTGTACCATCTGACTCATTATCATCTCTTGTAACATTTATGTTTAGTTGATTTTGTTCTTGTTGAAAATGTTCTTGAAAAGATGATGACTTGTAGAGTTACCATTGATAGTTAGGGTGAGCCATTTGCATTTTTATAAACTGTTCGTATGTCAAAGGATTAACTAAGGTGGTGTCATCAGAATCACTATCAGTGTCAAGGTGTCTGATACGCTGCTCCAAACCGTCCAGCTCTATGAAGAGCACAACAAGATCTAGAGGAATAGGATAAAGAAAGGTATCCTCATCTGAACTGACCTTTGAGTTTTCAGCTGAAGCAATGTCACTAGATACTAGCAGACATTCTAGTTCTGGTACAAATTTATTGATCCCTAAATGGAACAGGATTTTCTTGAAGCCTAGACTTGTGGTGTATTTTGTCCTTCATCCTGTGGCTTCAATTGGTTCTAGCAATCCATTATCATTCACCCCTATAGGGCCACTCCCTTTATAGCCAAAGCATTTCATGAGCTTGAAACCTTCTCTATTTGGTTCATGTTCTATATCATGAATCAGGTTGACTTGTTCAGATGTGTCTTTCCCTTTATAAATCCAAGTTGTAATGGCTCTTTTTTCATCCTCATATTCTAATGGTGTTGTGGCTTGTACAAAAGTGCCATCATAGACTACTTGGGATGAGACAACAAAAGGTTTCTTGTTCTCAAAAGGTCTCCCATAGGAATGCAGAGATAGAGGTAAAGTTGTCAATGAAAAAATAGGCTCCATCTGATATTCCCACATGCCTAAATCCATTAGTCTTAGAGTCTTTTCCATTTCTTTCAATTTGGCATCAAAGAATTCAGTAGACTCTCTATTTGTTAGGACAAAATTGTCTTGCATCCCATGGATCCCACGGTCTTCCCAACAGTATGTTGTAGGTGTGAGCAATATCCAATACCTGACAGGCAACATTTCTCTCAATAGGGCCAACCCTGATGGGTAACATGATCAAGCCCTTAGACTTGCGATCTTCTTCATCATATGCTTTGATAGTAATATTTTTATGTGCATCTATAGAATCTTTTCCATAACCTAGCTGGGTGAGAAAATTAGCAGTGCATATATTTAGGCTAGAACCATTATCAATGAGGACGCGACAGACATGCTTTTGGCCAGTCATGACTTCAATATGCAAAGGAGTATTATGTGGGTGACTTAGCGAATGATCATCTTCTTCAGAGAAAGATAGAAAATGAGGTGAGGTGAGGTGACCTACCATGGATTGAAATTGGTCAAGATCAAGATCTTTTGGGACATTTTCTTCAATGAGGGCTTTATCTAGAATCTGCCTATGAGTAGGTGAGATCTTCAACAACTCAAAAATAGTGATCTGAGCATTGGTACATTATAATTGGTCTAGGATGTTGTAGTTAGCAATAGTAGGCATGGGGACCAATTTTGAATTATTTTTAGCAGAAGAAACAAAAGCTTTGTCTGTAGGTCATTTTGGTGTAGGTGTAGAAGGCTCGGGGCCTTTGAGAGTGATCTTTGCATTAGACCGAGTGACAATGTTTGCACAAATCAGAGACTATTTTGATTCAGAAGATGTAGACACAAGGCCTCACAAAATGAATGGAGCTTTGGGTTTGGGAGTGTCTTCACTCCCCTTGATAGTGATCACATCACAGTATTCGATATTGATAGGTTCAACCATATTAATAACATTGTCATTGGTATTGTACATATAGTTGACCTTGTTATTGGTATTCTTGGCCTTAGAAGATTCACCCTTCTCGTGAGGAGGAAAGGGGTCTTTGAATGCTTGATGATCTAAATTCTTATTATGACCACTCACAACAACATCACCATTGTCGATAAGATCTTGGGTCTTGTGTCGAAGTTGAATACAGGTAGAAGACTTATGACCCTTGTTTTGATGGTAATCACAATATGTAGACTCATTCCACTAGGGAGGTCATGGTTGTGGATCATAAGGACATATATTATCTGGAGGCATGAGTATTTGGTTCTACAAAAGAGTCTTGTAGACTACATCCAGAGGTTCCCCTAGGAGAGTGAACTCACATTTTGGTGGAGGTGCCCAAGGTTTGTTTCTAGAAAATTTCAAAGGTGGTTGATTTTCTGCCATAGCCTTCTCAGTGGCTTTGGCTGCTTGCATACTGGAGTTGAGATTGAAAATAGTCTTGGGAATCTTTGGGGTCACATTGTCAACAACACCATCATTAAGAATATCCCAATTTTTGTTAACAATTTTAGCCTTATCTTTTCTTGAGGAGGACCCCTGCTTGTTATCTTTATGTAGTGTGAGCTCTCCTTTCTTGACCATAAATGCCTCTATTCTCACAGCCTACTTGATCATGTCATAAAAGGTCAAAGGACCTTGTAGCTGTACTTGGTATCTAAAATTAGGAAGTAGATTATCAAGAAAGATATCAAGTTTCTCATATTCTAGTATTTTGTGAGAATATGTGGTATAGAGTTGTCTCCATTACTAGAGAAATGTAAGGAAAGGTTCTCCAGATCATTGTTTCAAATTGCAAAGATCGTAGATGTTGACTGGATGTTGAATGTTATGTGAATAATGCTAGAGGAATAGATTAGCAATCTCATCAAAAGATTTGATACCAGTAGGAAGTCAGGATAACCACTCCATAGCAAATCCACCCAGACTACATGGAAAGAGATGCATGAGATAAGTCTAATCATGTATGAATTCCATGCACAAAGTGCCAAAATCTCTCAAGTGATCCTGAGGATCAGAGGTACCCAAATATTTATCATACTTAGGGAGTTCTACACCTTTGGGAAAAGGTGCCATGCTAAGAATCTTGTTAAACGAGAATGGAAAGATGCTCTCTAGTGTAAACTGGTTTGCTGGTGTGTCCTTGAGTTGTTGGATCTGGGCTTGCATGTCTTCGACTAGTTTTTGCATTTTAGCCACCTTTGTTTCCTCTTCTTTGACTATAAGAGTCTCAAATTTATAGTCTGGTGGTATCTTGGCCCCTTGTTTGGCTAGCTTGAGAAAGTATCTCTCTTTCTCTTCTCATTAGAATTTCCATCATTTTGCGAAGACTTTTGTTGGACCGGGTAGCCTCAACGTCTTGTTGGGTTATTTCTTCATCTTCATTACCAAGGATTTAAAAGATGCTCAGGGCACAAAATTATTCTTGGTTATCTTGAGCTTGATCCTAACCATGATCATGATCATGAGCTCTATTGTACTCACCCTCTTGATGTTTGTGTGACATCTTGCTAGTGTGCAAGTGCATAGTGTGAGCAGGCTAAGTACGAGGAGGTTCACTATGACAAGAGGTCACTGCTAAGGAAACCTTGGGTTTTGAAAAAGGATTAATCTTTGGCAAGGAAACCCTGGGTGTGGCAAAATGATTAAGCTTTGGCAAGGAAATGTGGCGTTCCTCAAAAGGATCAATCTTGGGAAAGGAAATGTGAGATGCCTCAAAGGGATCAATTTCTGATGATGATTCTTCAGAGTCTTGGTGTTCTCGAAACAAGGGATTCCTAGTTTGACTGAGGTTCATATTAAAAATAAGCTGGACATGAGGTTGAATGATAGGAGAAGGATAGCGAAATGACTCCTCCCTAGACATTTTAGCAGAAGAATGTGAGGATCCTCTACAACACTCAGATTGTATGGCAAGCTTGGAATGACCTCTTCCTTGGTTGTGAGGTCTATCTCTATCCCGTCTGGTGAAACATGGAGGGAACACATTGCCGCTTCGAGTCATCACAGGAATAGACAAGGATTAAGTAACAAGAGAGGACTAGGATTATGCTCAGAACTCTATCTCTAGAATAGCAAAAAAAGTGAGAATGGTGAAATGCACCCAACATGAATCATCGAGAGTAAGGCTAGAACAACCAAGATGTGACTATCACATCACAAGGTACAAGAGCACAGTAGGAAAGGATAGATAATAGAGAGACAATGTGAGTTTAAGAAGTAATCGCTTGGTTCTCAGCCTGAGACATCTAGTTTCAAGTAGTGGACAATAGGAGAATAGGTAAACAGACCCCAGACAAAAACTAGATCAGACAGAAAATTGACCAACTGATGAAAATAAGCTCACTATTTTGAAAATCAGTTTACAGCCTTGCATGAGGAAGTGCAGTCCCACGTGAGGAAATGCTAAACTATGCACGAAGATGTGCTATCTCATGTGAGAAAATGCATAGAAAGCTAAAATCTCACGTGAGAGAAGGACAAGTTTTGGTAGTTTGACACATTTTTCAAGGTAGGAACAAATTTTGAGACACAACACTGGCTATTCTTTGACAAAATATCCATATTTTAGATAGATGTAAATCAACAACTCAACTTCTACATGCATCAAGAGATTTCTATCGTGATCAGGCACATAAGACAACAATCAGGGATTTCAAGAAAACAATATCTTCAAACAATGAGCAAGGGATAAAGCAACCTTGTGCATGAACAAGAATACGTGACATAGTATTCTATTCCCTAAGAGTGCTACTTGGGTATGTTCTCAAAATGTTTTGCAATCATGCACATAGTCCTAGGAAAATAAAAAGTTGGTTGCACTATGGTTCATAGTAATGGTTTGACTCTGCAACTTTTGTAATCTCAAGAGGCTGAAATCCAATCCAGGTGCACCGGGGTTTTGCCACATTCTGAGAATTTAATCAATCAGAGATGTTAAGGAGATCTGACAGCCCAACAAGAAACTACACCCATGGAGATTTCTTCCACAAGGACATTTATATAGCAGCTATTGCTACCATGATGAAAATGACTATTATCACTTGAGGTTACGTCCATGTGGTTGACCCAATAAAGGGAATGTCCACTATGGTTAACCCTCTCTAATAAGGAGACTCACAAAATGGACTGCATGGGGATTTAGTTCAGATTCAAGGATCTGAATTTATGATGCACCCAAAAGGGAACAGAGCATAATCCTCTAGCCTCTTCACCTTACCTAGACATAGCAGACAGATTCATTGACACACTAAATTGAAACCACCTCACCAAGGTTTGTATGTCAACAACAATGGCTACCGATCTCTTTAAATGGGACCAAGAGAGAACGTACCACCAAAGATTGAAGACAAAAACTAAGTAAGATCGTGAGGTAATATCAACTCCTTCCCTACCTACAAGGGGTTCTATCGTCAAGAAGATCTCCACATGCAAAACAAGCGAATGAAGACCACTCTCTCAAGAACTCCATAAATAGTGTTGATAGGGCCTATTTACTATGTGAAACAGATATATAGAAAATGAATCTAGATTCTTTTTAGAGCCAAAATCGAAGTGTGATTTATCAAAGCAGGAAACACTCAAGCCAAACACGTGAGAGATTTATTTTAATGTCCAAAATTGAAGTGTTATAGAGATTGTAACAAATCATCTTAAGTCCAAAGCTTTGCAATCCAGTATTACAACGTCTGTAGAAAAAGCAGAATCAAGAAAAGCCACAGCAAATAGTAAGTGTCAGAAATCAACAAGCTAAAAGTATAAATCTGCAAGTTTTAGGTCTCTGGTGTCAAAATTTCACACAAGATTGTACATAATCCCGCGTGAGAAAATACCTTTTTTGTGCAAGGAAATGCCAGAACCAGCAAAACTTCATGCAATATAGTGAGAATCTTCACGTGAGATTCTGTACAAGGATTTACGGAAGTACAAACAA
Organism: Chamaecyparis obtusa; assembly: GCA_027943335.1. Taxonomy (NCBI): domain Eukaryota; kingdom Viridiplantae; phylum Streptophyta; class Pinopsida; order Cupressales; family Cupressaceae; genus Chamaecyparis; species Chamaecyparis obtusa. The sequence goes on along the minus strand of BSBK01004631.1, from coordinate 465,317 downwards.
AATACAAAATTTTGTCAGAAACTTAAAAATACAATGAAATATGATGAGGCCAGAAATTGATTTTTTGCCCCACGGTGGGCGCCAAAAATGTATGAACTAAATATGGGCGTCTGATTTAGCTCCACACTTCAACATAGTCATTGTTCACCAGTTGAACCCAAGAATGAATATCAAATCATTCATCCTGCCTGGCTGGATGATTCGACCTATTGCCTTCTATCTAGGTAGGGTTTGAAATTGCTCTCAGAATCGAGAGTCCTGCAACCATAGACTAACACTAGAATGAAGGATTTAATTGAAAGTACAATGCAGATTATTCTAGAATGAGTATGCAATTAATCTAGAAATGATGAAATTAATCTAAGAACAATGAAAGAAAACTAGATTAAGAAAATGAAGTACATCATTAAGATAAACATGATATACTAATCTAGAAATGAAGATTATGCTAAGAATTGAAAGCTTGAATGCAAAAGAAATCTTGGTGAAAATGCGACAGCACTTCGTTTCTCAAAAAGTTGGATCCTTTGAATGATAAATGAGGGTTCTTTTATAGAATCCCAGGTTCAATCTACAGTCGAGATTGAATCAGACGAATGGTAGAGATTGAATGAGAGATCAGCTCATAATGGAAAGTTTCCTGCAAAGAGGCAGTCAGCTTTTTGTTTTCGTCTTTGTGGAGCTTTAACTGTTTTATTTCTTTTTTTGTTTTCTAATTAGCTCAAAGTTTCCTTTTCTGAACTACAGAGAAGATTTTGGAGAGAATATTTAATTCAAATAAATACAATATTACCTAATAAGTGGATTTTCTCAATTATTTGAATAATTAAATTCATTTATTGAGATGAGGATATTTATTTAAAATTAAATATTATTTAATTCCTTTTTCATGTGTTTTAGCCAAAGAGGGTGGATTTAATCTAATTAAAGTGCTAGGACTTTTATAATTAAATTAATCAATCATAGGGTTTATTTAGCCGATTATAGTCAATGTTTAGGAATTAAATATGACATGATTAATGCAAATTTAAGGTTTTCTGCATTTTGACACTAAGTCAAGTAAAGTCAATCAGAAGACATAATTGTCTAGTACAATAGGACTTTGATGTTTCAGAATTGAGAGAATGAGACTAAAATGCAACAAAATTGGTTAGGATATCAAGATGCCAATTTTGGAGTATTACAATAGGACCCATTAAGACCAAGTATGACCTAATAGGACCTAATATGATTAATAAGAGGTCTAATAGGACCTAACTTGATTAATAAGACCTAAAATGTAGTAAGAGGACCTAATAGGTCCCTTAAGACACAATAGGATGGGTTAATACTTAATACTTGAGTAATAGGATGTATTAACACCAATTAAGACCTATTAGGGCCTATTAAGACCAATTAAGACCTAATACAACCTAATAGGACTCCTAAGACCAAATAGGGCCCCTTAAGAGTTAATAGGGCTAATATGACCTATTAATACAAATTAAACCTAACATGTTACTAATAAGACCAATTAGGGCCTATTACTTGATCAATTAAGACCTAATAGTACCTTTTAAGACCAATATTTAAGAGCTAATAAGAGCTAATAGGACCCTTAAGACCCAATAGGACCACTTAAGACCTAATAGAACCCCTTAAGACCAATCAAGACCTAACATGTGACTAATAAGACCTAATAGGACCAATAAGACCTAATAGGAACTATAAGACCTAATAAGAACTAATAGGAAGTTAATAAGATCTAATACCTGACTAATACGACCTAATAGTACCTAATAATACCTAATAGACCAATTAAGACCTAATAAAACCTAATAAGACCTAATAGGACCCCTTAAGACCAATTAGGACCTAACATGTATGTCTAATAAGTCCTGACCACTTAATACCAATTAGGACCAATTAGGATATATATATATCTACTTATTGGGTCATTTTTTGTAATTTTATATCTTTGTATGTAGGAAATGCTCAAGAAGCACAACCTTCTGAAGTTGGAGAAGGGTCATCTCAAGCTCAACAAGCACAAATTTTTGAAGTTGGAGAAGGGTCATCCCAAGCTCAACAATCACAACCTTCTTAAGTTGGATAAGGATCATCCCAAGCTCTACAAGTACAACCTTTACACATCTCTCTCTCTCTCTCTCTCTCTCTCTCTCTCTCTCTCTTTGGTGAATATGTATTTTGGGTCTTCCCCTTAACATTTTTTATAATTTGTTTGCAGCCTAAGTTCAAGAAATATATGATAATGTTATTCTAGGTAAAGGGTTGAAGAGAAAACTAAATCGTAAAATCATAGATCATTTAATTGAAATGGATGAAGAAAAATTGAGATATTATGCTAAACAACCTACAAATACTATGAAGAGGGCACTGAATAAAAATTATAAGGAAATAATTGCACAATTTGAGAATCTTGATACACTTGAAAAAATCCAACTCTTATCAATTTTAGTTCTTAAAGATGAATTAAAAGAGACATTAAAAATTTTGGGAGTAGATGAAACTTTGAAAAAGACAAAATCATCTAACGTACAAAAACATATTGTTGAAAGTGTTAAGGAAGATTTTCATTCCATTGGGAAAATAACTAGATCTGTAGATAAGTCCATTTCAAGAAGAGTTATATTGACATCTATTTTAAATAAAAACATGTCCCAAAAAAGACAAATCTCTTCAGTTTCATCTCATATCAGGTATAGTAGGAAGACATTATCACATTATTTGAAAAGGAGAATCAATTTGGATGATACTACATTAGAAGGTAGTTGGCCACTAATGTGTTGAGATCCTCCCTCTGATGGGATTGATGAAATAGTTAGGAACTTGATTAAGAACTTTTGGACTAATCATACTCATCCTTCACAAAATTTCAAAGATGTTATCAAGCATAGGACTGGGCCTAAGGAATATTTACAGCACACAAAACATTGGTTGGACACCAAAAAACATGAAATGTATCTCTCATTTTGTAATTGAAACCCTGACATAAAGATTGGACAAATAATGTTTGAAACTTTAAAGCCATATTATGTGAAGATAAATAAGTCTTTTGAAACTTTTTGTTGTCGATATCATATTGAATTTGATCTCTACTATCAAGGGTTTCGAAAGATGATAGAAGAAAGTGATGGTTCTCAAAATGATTTTCCTAAACGACCAAGCCAATTCATAGCATCAATATTATGTGAAAAATCAATTGAATATACAATATGTGAAATAGTTTGCATAAGAGGAACTTGTGAAACATGTGGGAATTTGGCTAAATTTCATTTCAGACTTGAAGATACTAACATGAAGAGGATGGTAAAATGTAAGAGTTACAAGTACATAAAGTTTGAAATAAAAGTTGGCAAAGAATCAACAAGGTTGGATTATGTAGAGGAGGAGATACCTGTTGGAGCATTTATGGAGAGTTTTCATAAATTGATTCAACCATACATACGTCATGGTTTTTTTACTAAGTGGCAAGAAGAATACTTCCAAATACTAAGAGAAACTTTCCCACTTGGAACAATTGTATCAGTCCTTGACTTTGCAAAGAATTACTCTTTTATTTCTCAAAAATAACTTCGGGCAAAATACTATTATATAGAGTGGGTCACTATTATGGTCCATGTGTGTTATCGACATGCCCAATTAGATTTGGATGGTGTTGAAAGTACATATCAAGCATGGGTCACTAAGAAAGAATATTACGTTTAAATTAGTGGTGATAAAAGAGCATGACACACATTTTGTCAAACATTTCTTTAAGACATTTTTTTGATATTTGGAAAAGAAAGGCATAAAAATTGAAAAACATTTTGTTTGGTCAGATGGACATGCATCAAAATTTAAATCAGAAAGGCCATTTTATGCACTATGTAGATACCATCGATACCAAAATATACCACACTTTTAGAGTTTCTTTGAAAGTGGACATGGAAAGGGTGAGCATGATGGTGTAGGAGCTTGTATCAAATGTGCTTTAAGAAAGTATCAATTGGACTATCAGGGATATCCTATAAGTAATGCTCATGATGCAATAGAGTGGTGCAAGATGCACTTAGTGGTTCCAAATGAGGCTAACACATCATCAAAATTAGAATGAGTCATACCATTCAGAGTGTTATGGGAGATATTAGGTATATTTGCAACATCTTTTCAAATTATTAAATCAAAATTATATATATGTACTTTAAATATTAATTTGAACATGTGTACATACATTTTAATTTGTTTTAAATTTGTACATGTCTTCTTTAGGTGTTGATAGAAGATCAATGCATGGATGCAAGAGGGTAGACAAAACAAGATCCTTGCATTCAGTTATGAGTATAGATAATAACGTGTGGTCATTGTACACTAGAGATTACTCATGCTTTTCTTATGACTGCACTACTAAAAAATAATGCATCAACCAACAATGTGGATATTTTGGTGCCACTATATGTTACTAATACAAATGATGAAGTTGAGGATAAAAGCTACAATGACATTCCATTGATTTCTATTGATTATGACCATATTTAAGGTTTGATCAAAATTGGTACGTATATATTTAGGTTTCATAATCTCAGTTTCCATAAATTTAGTGAGAATGTACATTCTTATTTACCATTCAATATAGACATGTGTAGAGGCCTGAAATTGTCCTAACAATTACCCTTATTCTAGCCAATTAAATAGATATTTATTATTTATTTAATAATTAACCTCATTCTACCTTTAATTAAATAAATTCACATTTATTTAATTACACTCCTATTTATCCCTTATCCTTGATTAAATAAATTTACATTTATTTAATTTTAGCCTTTTACCCCATCTTTGATTAAATAAATTTACATTTATTTAATCCCATTTCCCCTCATCCTAATCCTCCATTTAATTAAGTAATCGATCTTGTTTACTTAATTAATCCTTTCGCATCCCACTTGGAATTACATATTGAATTTAATTATATTTGAGCACATGGCTCCTAAATTTAACCCTCACCTAACCTCACTTCCCTAACCTAACCCATCCTTCTAACCCAAGTCAACCCACTTTCCCACTAATTAATCGTAATCTTCCACCCAATCAATCCCTAATCATTTGCACAACCTTAATCTAAGGATTAAGGAATCCTAACCCAAACCCAAGTCACATGTGACTCTTACACACTCTTACAAACCCTTACACACTTTTCTCCCACATGTCATTGACATGTCATTTTCCAAGCCTTGGTTGTGTCTTTCTCTTCCACCTTTTGACCCATGTCATTGACATGTCATTTTCCAAAGTTGCTCACACATGTGTGAGCAATCTTAGTTCTCCCACCCTATTACATTTCTTGACCTTTTTCATTTCTCCCACCCTATGACATTTCTTTTTTCTCAAGTTGCTCACACATGTGTGAGCAACTTTGGCTCTCTTACACCCTCTTACACCTTCTTACAATGTGTCATGGACATGTCACTTTTAAAGGTTTCTCACATGTGTGAGAATATTTCCCCCTTTGAATGGTCAAACCCTAATCCACTTGGCCTCTACATGAAATCTACTTGGCCTCCACCTCATGGACACAGATGGGCTCCTAAATAGCCATCTTTTTCACTACTTTTTATCCTCTTTCTAGAACAAGTTGATTGCACATAGACATGAATTTATGATTTTAAGCATATGAACTTATGGTTTCTATGTATATGTTATATATATGTGTGTGAACATAAGATGGAAATATAGATACTTCTAAAGACATGATATCTGCTTAAATTCATGGATAGGAATGGGGAATATAATAGTTATACATGTTAATAGATGTTTTCTCTCCTAAGCTATGTTTTGGGTAGTTACTCCTGTAGCCATAGGATTTGCAAGAGTGATAATTAAGACTTACACCTTTTCCTAATATTGATGATGTGGATATATATGTATATGGTTGGATATGTGCGCATTGATTGTTTTGTAGGAGTTGACCATGGATATTCAAAGACCAGCATACTGGTGCAGGAGTCATCAAAGCCAATTGTAGATTGCAGAATCTTCGCAAGCGAGTCAATACTTTCTATTGCATGCAATGCATAGATTTAGTATGTGCTATATTCTGGGAATGTTTATAGTCAATAATGTTTCTGTTATGAAACTTTATGAGTTGTAACCGATCCTCAATTATGAAGTGATCATAGATTTAGGAGTTAGTTGTTGCTTTCTTTTAAATAATTGACTGTTGTGACTCTTTTGGAGTTAGTCGAACAAACTGGTTTTTAATAGAACTTTTGCATACTGTTTCAATCAAGTGTAATCATTTTATGGATGAATAGAATGTTTAGTTCAAGTTTGCAACTTTCATCTTAATTGTACTTCTCATTCACTCATTGAAAGGGGCCCACTTGATGAGTGAATTGTTTTGTTAGTGTAGAATTCATTTTCATGTTCATTTATATATTTTAGAACTCTGTTGTTCCTACAGCTACTGATATCAGAATTAGTAGCCTGTTCCTGTAGCACAGATAGTTAGAGTAGTTCCTAACTATGATTTCCTGCTTTGATTAGAATACATTTGCTTACCAATTTTAGTATATTTTTCCTAAAGCATAAGCATTTGAATTCCTTAGATAGGCTTAGAAGAGGAGGTTTGAAGCATATACTTTGCAGATACCATTCCAAGTTTACGTCCCTGGTCGATAATTAAATGAGACCAAATAATGCATTTAGGAATCATTTGGGGTGTCCAATCCTGAAATAGGCAGTCCATTGCTCTAGGTTTTTGATACTATTGTTTGGCCAAGCATTTTTGGCATTGTTGCCGAGGATGGTGTTAATTCAAACTAATCCTTGTAGTTGCAGTCTTGGTTTTAATCTAGTACTTAAGTAAGTATTTTTAGGCATAGAAGGAGAGATCACCTTGGGAGATTTCTTCCTCATAACTACCAAGGAGAGCCATTTGATTTATTTAATCTTGAAGTTGAAGAACCACAAAGTGAGAATGAAGAAGAAGAACCCTTTGAAAATCCATTTACTGATGCTCAGGAACACATATCATCTTCATCATCTAAGGAATCACTGCATTTGAATGACCTGTTTGCTGAACCTGAATATCAAGATAATCCACTTGCTGTTGTTGTATATCAGCCACCACCACAAGGTCCTCCTCCCAGAATGGATGCTCAGGTTCCCTTTCATTTTCCTATACCTCAACAGAAAGGCAACCAAAATTTGAAAAATATACCTACTGCTACACTTCCCAAATTTTATGGCCTCCTTACAGAGGACCCTGATACCTTCCTCTTTGAATTTTATATTCTTTTCCAAAGTTATGACTATACCATTGATGCCCACAAGCTGAAGTTGTTTCCATCAACTCTAAAAGAAGCTACTTTGAGATGGTTCATGGGGTTAGGTGCCAATGTTATAGTAGATTGGAATGCCATGTGCACAATGTTTCTTATGAAGTACAAAGAGTACTGTAGAGGTCAAGATTTGAAAGGTGATGACATTTTTAAAATGTCTCAGAAGGAGGACAAAACACTGGAGGATTATGTATCTAGATTTATGTTCAACTTGCAGCGTAATACATAGCACCAGCTAAATGAGGCATCTCAGAAACACCTCTTCCTAAAAGGTGTGAATGATGGAAGTATTGAGGCTCTAGACCTGATGGCAAGAGGAGATATCACTTAAAAAGGTTGGGTTGACATAAAGAATATATGTCAAAATTATTCAAGGACCACTTTGAAGAAGGGTAGGGGACTTAGAGACCTACCATATAAGTCCAATGGTGGTTCAGGAGTATCCAAAGTGGAGTTTTCTAATTTGCTATCTGAATTCAAGCAAGACATCATTAATTATGTCACCACTCAGCTGGATAGTATGCAAGCAAGGAGGAAGAAGGAAGAGGTAGATGTTGTGCTTGCTGAGTTATGTTCTCATTGCAAAGAGAGGAAGAGAAATTGCAAATGTAAGATGGTTGCATCTGTGGACGTTATCCCAATGCCCACTAAGTTCAAAGCCATAGATGAGGAGAATGGAGAAGTTTTCTACATTGCTCAAAGGCGTCCATGGGCTCAGAGACAAGGTATGCCTCTCGACCCATTGAATAATTTTGGTTATAATAATAATAGCTATTGGCCAAACCAAAACCCCCCAAATTTTGCTCCTCAGAGTCAGAATTGGAATCATAACTGGTCCAATCAACAACCATACTATAACCAAGCCTATCTGCAGCAACCACCATTTAACCCATACCAACAACAGTATAACTCTTATCAACCACCGTAGCAGAATAGCCAATGGCCACCTTAGGGTAGTTGGCAACCACAACCTCAGTGGGGACCCAATCAGCCTAATCAGCAACAAGCACTGATGCCTCCACCTCAGCAGCAAGCTATTATGCCACCACCTCCTATAGCAAATAGAAATCCTCAAAAGCCAACTCAACTTCCAGCTCAGCCCACTCCAAATCCTAATAATAATACGTAGCAAGCTTATTCTTTGCATGTAAATGATATCCATCTTAGATCGGGAACTACACTGCCTGCACCCAAGGAGCCAATAATCATAGAAGTTGTTGATTCTGAAGACATACCCATGAACAAGCTTGTTGATGTTCCACATGTTTCTCAAAATACACCAGTGCCTAAGAATCCTCCTTATCCACAAAGACTATCTCAGGTCATTCCTTCAAAAGAGAATCATGTAGCCACTAATTTGATTCATCGGCTCAAGCAAATGATAGTGCAAATTCCCTTGTTGGATGCACGTAAGGAAATTCTAGTTTATACTAAAGCAATTAAAGAAGCCTGTATCAAACAACCTAGAAGGAAAAAGAAAGACCCTGATACTATCCATGTCTTAGGCCAGCCCTTTGATCTCATGCTAAGCAAAGTTGTCATGCCCAAGTATTCAGATCTAGGAATTCTAGTGGTAACCATCTTCATTAATGGTACCCAAATTCAGAATGTTCTCATTGACTTGGGAGCATCAATTAATGTTATGACTAGAGAAGTTCTACTAAAACTTAGTATCATTGGTTTGTAGGACACACCAACAATATTGTAGTTAGCTGATAATTCCATAGTTAAGCCCGATGGTATGGTGGAGGATATTATTGTTACTTTGGATTCCTTAGACTACCCTTCTGATTTTAAAGTCCTGTCACCCAAAGCCACCCTAGGAGGATATCCACTAATCCTAGGATGGCCTTGGTTAGCCATAGCTGATGCTTGCATTGCATGTCATTCAGGGAAGATGACCATATCAAATAGAATAAATACCAAAAAGTTAACTCTGTATTCTCCTGCAAAACCCCAAAGTGAACTTGATCAAATTGTCTAGCCAAACTTAGGAGATGCTGCCCTTGAAGTAAGTTTTGTGCAAAAACTCATGGTCATTGACAAAAATCCATTCATGGTATCACAAGAAGAAGATGATATACTAGCAGCAATCCTTACCAATCAATATGATTCTAAGGAGTCATCTTGTGATGATCCAAATTGTACCCTTCAAACAATACTGCCCAAGCAACCCACATCTCAGCTTCCTGCAGCACTTGATTATCTCCATACCTTGCTACCCCATGAGATAAAGTCTCCATTCATAGAAGAAATTTAGATGTTAGAAATAGTTAAGAAAGTTGAGATTGCTTCAGGAAAGGAGCTGAATGTTAATAAAAACCTCACAGAATCCTAGATGTCTAGTCTTATCAAGCTTTTACATGATAGTCATCAAGCCTTTGCATGGGATTACACTGACATGAAAGGGTTGGATCCCAAACTCTGTACTTACAAAATATATATAAGCCCAGAATACAAGCCAGTGAGACAAGCTCAAAGAAGAATTAACCCTTCTTTAAGAGATATAGTTAAGACTGAGTTGCAGAAGCTTCTTAGTGCAGGTTTCATTTATCCTATTTCTGACAGTCAGTGGGTTTCTCCTCTTGTAATTGTTCCAAAGTAAGGAGGAAAGTGGAGAGTTTTTGTTGACTACAGAGAACTTAATAAAGCCACTAAGAAGGATCACTTTCCACTACCTTTCATTGACCAAGTACTTGACAATCTTGTGGGTAAGAAGTACTTTTCATTTCTAGATGGCTTCAGTGGGTATAATTAGATACAAATATCACCAGAAGACCAGGACAAGACAACATTTACCTATCCTTGGGGAACCTTTGTTTATTCAGTCTTTCCATTTGGATTATGTAATGCTCCTGCTACTTTCCAGAGAGCAGTGCTAGGTATTTTCTCTGACATAGCTATTGATTGTGTTGAAATCTATATGGATGACTTTACAACTCATGGAACCACATTTGAAGAAGCACAAGAAAACTTGGAAAAGGTTCTTAAGAGATGTCAAGATTACAATCTCTCTCTTAAAGGTGAAAAGTGCTACATGATGATGGAGGAAGGAGTAGTCCTAGGACACTACCTTTCATCTTTTGGAATTTAGGTTGACCCTGAAAAAATTGCAATTATCAACACACTCCCCACACCAGTTAAAAAGAAGGATGTCTGAAGTTTCCTTGGCCATGCCGGTTACTACAGAAGATTCATAGAAGACTTTAGCCAACTTGCAACACCATTATATAATTTGTTGAAGAAAGAAGATGAATTTGCATGGACAGAGGAATGTGAAGCATCATTCCAGAAGTTGAAAGATGTGCTAACAACAACACCTATTCTTAGAGGACCTGATTGGAAGCTTCCATTCCATATCCACACAGATGCATCTAGCTATGCTATTGGAGTAGTTATGGGACAAAAGGAAGGTATTATTGAAGATGCAATTTACTACATTAGTAAAAATTTGCAAGGAGCATAATTGAATTATACTATTACTAAAAAAGAGTTGTTAGCAGTTGTTTATGCACTAAATAAATTTAGGCACTACATCACAAGCTATGAAGTATTTGTTTATACTGATAATTCAGCTATCAACTACTTAATGAATAAACCTGCCATTAGTGGTATACTAGCATGCTGGTTACTCCTCATGTAGGAGTTTGATGTAAAGATCATAGAAAAACTAGGAAAGGCTAATGTAGTGGCCGATTTCTTGTCATGACTGCAAGTGCCAGATGATCCTGCAGCAATTGATGATAGTTTCCCTAATGAGCACTTGTTTTCTATTGATTCTTTTAATCCATGGTATGTAGACTTAGCCAACTACCTTGTTACAGGGAGAACACCACCTCACTTTTCTCCTAAACAACGTCCTTTGTTAGTTGAAAAGAGCTTTAACTTCTCTTGGATTTCAGGCTTCATGTTTTATACAAGAACTTGACCAAGTCACAAGGTGATGCATTTGAGAGGATGAAACTTATGACATCCTTCGAGCATGCCATGATGAGCCTTGTGAAGGACACTTTGCCACAAAGATGATAGCCTACAAGATTTTGACAACTATGTATTACTGGCCTACATTGCATAAGGATGCAGCAAAACATACTCGACATTGTGATAGGTTCCAACATATGGGATGACCTACAAAGACTGATGAAATGCCCCTACAACCACAGGTAGTTGTCACACCATTTGAAAAATGGGGTATTGACTTCATTGGACCTATTGAACCCTCTTCTCATGGGAAGTCTTACATCTTAGTATGTATTGATTATGCAACAAAATGGGTTGAGACCAAAGCTATGAGATGTGCCAGAGATCACAAAGTTGCTGAGTTTCTTTATGAATGCATATTCACTAGATTTGGAGTACCAAGGGAAATTGTCACAGATCAAGGGGCACAATTCACCTCTAACCTTATCACAGAGTTGATGCAGGAATACATGGTGCGTCATGGAAAAGCTTCACCCTACCATCCTTAGGCCAATGGCCAGGTGGAAATCACAAACCAGGAGATCGAATCCATTCTCACAAAAATAGTAGTTGTGCATAAAAAGGATTGGGCTACCCATCTTCCTAAAGCCATATCGGCTTACCGCACCACATGGAAAACCACCACAGGTTTTACTCCTTTTGAGTTGGTATATGGAAAATCTGCCTCTATGCCAATTGAATTCCAACATAAAACACTTCGCACTGCTTTAGAACTAGATATAGATATCACCAAAGCATAGCAAGACAAGTTACTATAAATAAATGGATTGGATGAATATAGGAAGTCTGCTCTCCACAATATAGAGTTGATACAACAGCAAAGAAAAAAATGGCATGATAAGTTCATTCGTGATAATAATTTTTTTGTCGGTAATTGGGCACTGTTATATGATTCCAGATACTAGCACACACCCAGGAAATTTCATACCAAATGGCTTGGGCCTTATGAGATCATATCAGTATTTGACAATGGAGCAGTGCAACTTTCAACAATTGATCCTGTTCAATTTAAATTACTTGTCAATGGGCATTGTCTAAAACTTTACCACAAACCTATTAGCCATGATGAGTTCCTGAAGTAGTTCTAGAGCATAGCTGAAGAAAGCAATCCTGTAGCTGAAGAATCTAGGTCTTCCACCTAGGATTCTGTCGATTCTTGGTTCCATTCAAGAACACCATAATAAATATTTCACATCTTGTGGAATACTTTCTCCATAATAAGTTTTCATCTCACCTTCTCTCTTTTTCCACCCATTCGCCCCATCCCATCACTTCATATCCAAGTGTAGTTTTTTGAACAACTCTTCCTGTAGTGCTTCCATGTTCCTGCCACATATACTCGTACATATATTATTTTTATTCATTAATTTTTAGGATTTTGTGTCATTTTAATTTTTCACTCTTGCTTAACCTGACTTGGTGGGACCCATTGCATTACTTAGTTGGGGGGGGAATTATTCTATTTTTGAAATCTCAAATTAGCATGTAAAATTAAAGATCGTGTCTTTGAATTATGTTTGCGACATAACTTGATGACCTTTCCTTTTGTGATTGCATCATCACTTTTAAAGCGAATTAAAGATATTAAAATATGATCTTGATTTCTAATGATATGTTGTGATGTGTTCAAGGTGGCAGTCTTGGCATGCGTGAGCTTTTATGAGATGTTATGTAAAACTCATATCATTAGATTTCGTGCAAACAAATCTTTAATTTTATGAATCAAGTTGTAGTTTGTACGCCATCTTTTCTTCTACAATATTTTGTTCCGTAATGCATTGAGGTCTGTGACTTGCCATTGTTGAACTTTGCGAGAATTGTAGTTCTGCATATTGAAAAATTGTTTGAGTGTAGTAATGGGAGGTGATCTTCAAAGGCATGAACCAATGGATCACAGGGTTTTATTAATTGATGCGCCCACCTGTGAAATGTTTAGAGGATGGCTAGATTATTGATTAAGCCTTAAAGGGTTTAACAAGGAAGTTGCTCTGTAATTTATGTCCACCTTGAAGGATGGGTTTGTAGAAGTTAAAGGTTTGAAAATTGAGTTCACAAAAGATGTAGTAGCTAAAGTGACTGGTTTACCTTAGGAAGGTGAACAATGGGTGAAAGATTTCAACCTACGTTCAGCAAGAGCACAGTTCACTTTGCACGGTGATCCTCAATTAGATGTCGATAGGAAGCAAGGAACTTGGTGATTATCTTTGCCTCTAGAGTTCATCCAGCCAGTAGCATTTGTTATTCAATACTTCACCTGCGAGGGACACTACAAATACTGGCATGCTTTTCACTTCAAAATTCTTAGTCATCTCCAGTATGATAATAGACCGGTAAATCTTCCCAGCTTCTTATTTAACATTGTGAAAAAACAAGCTTTATTAGTCCAGTCAAGAAGCAACCAGTCTATTTCACATCATTGCTTAATAAAATTAATTGTAGAAAGGGAGTTGAATAGACAAAAGGTTGGGACATGGGAGGAATTTTTGCAAATGAATGAGGTTGAACCTAGTATAGTCGGCCCTAGAGGTCATGGTGTTGGTCGAAGAGAGAAAAAATCTTCTGGGGTTCATAAAATTGTTCAAAGAATTGAGAATGATCCTAAAGCCTCTCCTTCCGTTTCTAGGTCACCTAAAAAAAGAATTTTCAATGCTGGAGCCTGTACTTCTCAGAGGAAGAAAAAAAAAAGTACAGAAGCTCCTAATATTCCTGAGTCTTCACCATCCATAAGGACAAGGTCTACATCTAGGAAGGGTAAGGGTAAAATAATGGAACCAGAAGAGGAAATATTAGAACCTTAGTCTGGTGATAATCCTAATAATATGGAAGAAACCCTACATTCCCCTAGGGAAGAGAATCCCGAATTCTCTCCTGCAGAGAACTCTAAGAACCCTAGGGAAGAGAATCTTGAATTCCCTCCTGAAGAGAATTTTGAGAACCCTCCTAAAGAGCATTCCAAAAACCCTCTTGAAGCAATGGCAGATGAGGTAGTCATTAAGAAAAATAAATGGAAGAGTCCTCTGAGCTCATCCATACCCCCTAAGAGAAGAAGTAGAAGGATTTATGAGAAAGATGCTAAAGCTTATGTTCCTATTATTAATGTTGAGTCTTCTAAATCTGTAGAAAATGAGTCTTTGGAAAACTCCTCTTCTGAGGAATTGTTCCATCAACTTGCAGCTAGTGACACTATATTAAGAGAGCAGAGTCCAAAAATAGAGGTTAATCCTGGAGTTGGAGTTAACTACATTCTGATTGATAGTGACAAGGACTCTGAGGGCACAGATGAATTTGAAGATAATACTACTAAGCAGGACACTAGTATGAATTCAGAAGAAATTCCTAACTTTGGAACTAAAATTATTGAAGAAGTACCCCAGCAGAGCAGTCAGGATAAGTTAGAAACACTGGCTAAAGTGGCAGCTAATGTTAGTGAGGAAACCAATGTAATAAAGGCAATTGTTTTATGGAAGGGGAAGTCCTCTGCACCAAAGAAAACAATTAAAACTCCTCAATTTTCATCTGGATGGGTGGACATACTCAATCAAGAACCTTTACCCCCACCAAATTTATCTACACCCCTTGTTGCAGGGATCAATTTATACCAGCAGTTGTTATGGGAAAAGACACAATGGAATTTAGAAAAGGAAAAATTGAAATGAGTCATTAGTGAGTAGAATTCTCAGTTGGAGTAGAAATCAGATGAGATTGAGATATTGAAATGGAGGATTGATCGGATTACAGGGTTAATTCCATAGCTGATGGAATGCAGATCACCCTCACCGGTGTATGCAATATTCCTTCAAGAGAAACTTGTTAATTTCAAATTTACAAGGATTGTAGAAGGCCTCAATCCATCCATATCAACTCCCCATGAATTTTACTATACCTTTCAGTCTGCCCCAATGACTCTTAAAAACCTATTGTGTGAATTGTACTTGCATAACCTGGCAGTACCTAATGACACAAAGTGGAATTCACTCCTCGATGTAGGGGATGTATAGTTAAGAGCAGTTATGTCATGGATGCAGAATGAGATAAGTAGAGAACACCAGGCTGCCCCATAGAGAGACAAAAAAATGTCAGCTCCTTTGATGATGAGGCATGAAGTTCAAAACTCCAGGTCGACATATTTTGACTAGCTTTCTATCACAACAAACACTAGTGGAGCCAATGAGATCTATCCAATGAGAGAACAAGCCTCTGTGGACTGGGACCAGCATTCCTCATGAGATGTTGCTACAAAAATTAATGCCTCCAGGCAGAGGTGGATAAGGATGTCACAGGATCTAAAGAAAATGGAACCTCATTCACCACAGAATCTAACCCTTGCCACAAGAAGGGCTCCATGGTACATTATGTTGGGAAGGACACTCCTTAACCATTGGTTTCCATTAAGGTTTCAATATCCACTCTTCCTTCAGCCATTGTTGGCAATGAATGATAGTGCAGTAGATTATGACATGGCCTTTGAAGTTTTGTGTTGGGAAAAATTCAAAGAGACTCATGAATACTTTGATTATGTTCATGATGAGTTTGGATAGAGAATAGCTAGTGATTTGAGGGTCCGTGCTAGGATTCAGAACTTTATGATTGCTGTAGACCAACAATAGTTCAATTGGGGGGAATGATGGGCTCCTAAATAGCCATCTTTTTCACTACTTTTTATCCTCTTTCTAGAACAAGTTGATTGCATATAGACATGAATTTATGGTTTTAAGCATATGAACTTATGGTTTCTATGTATATGTTATATATATGTGTGTGAACATAAGATGGAAATATGGATACTTCTAAAGACATAATATCTGCTTAAATTCATGGACAAGAATGGTGAATATAATAGTTATACATGTTAATAGATGTTTTCTCTCCTAAGCTATGTTTTGGGTAGTTACCTCCTATAGCCATAGGATTTGCAAGAGTGATAATTAAGATTTACACCTTTTCCTAATATTGATGATGTGGATATATATGTATATGGTTGGATATGTGCACATTGATTATTTTGCAAGAGTTGACCATGGATATTCAAAGACCAGCATACTGGCGTGGGAGTCATCAAAGCCAATCGTAGATTGCAGAATCTTCGCAAGTGAGTCAATACTTTTTGTTGCATGCAATGCGTAGATTTAGTATGTGCTATATTCTGGGAATGTTTATAGTCAATAATGTTTCTGTTATGAAACTTTATGAGTTGTAACCGATCCTCAATTATGAAGCAATCATAGATTTAGAAGTTAGTTGTTGCTTTCTTTTAAATAATCAACTGTTGTGACTCTTTTGGAGTTAGTTGAACAAACTGGTTTTTAATAGAACTTTTGCATACTATTTCAATCAAGTGTAATCATTTTATGGATGAATAGAATGTTTAGTTCAAGTTTACAACTTTCATCTTGATTGTACTTCTCATTCAAGGGGGCCCACTTGATGAGTGAATTGTTTTGTTAGTGTAGAATTCATTTTCCTATTCATTTATATGTTTTAGAACTCTGATGTTCCTGTAGCTACTGATATTAGAATCAGTAGCCTGTTCCTGTAGCACAGACAGTTAGAGTAGTTCCTAACTATGATTTCCTTCTTTGATTAGAATACATTTGCTCACCAGTTTTAGTATAGTTTTCCTGAAGCATAAGCATTTGAATTCCTTAGATAGGCTTAGAAGAGGAGGTTTGAAGCATATACTTTGTAGATACCATTCCAAGTTTACGTCCCTGGTTGATAATTAAATGAGACCAAATAATGCATTTAGGAATCATTTGGGGTGTCCAATCCTAAAATAGGCAGTCCATTGCTTTAGGTTTTTGATACTATCGTTTGGCCAAGTAGACACCCCATCAATCCTATGCAATCCTAGCCCTTCATCCAACTTTTAATCTCAACCATCCATTTCCCTCAAATTCCTATAAATTGAGAGCTTTTATCCTCATTCAACAAGCCTTTTTCATGCATTGTCATGCTGCAGGATTTGAGCAGCCACATACCCTCTTCAACAAATCAATCAACACTTAGTCTTTTTTGGAGGTTTGCATATTGTATTGAGTAGATTAAGTTTGTCTCACATTGTTATTTCTTCTCATTTACATGCTTATTTCCATAATATTTTAATGTTTGTACGAATATGTTAGAATAAGCTTATTTTATTTAAGTTTGTTCTTTTGTTAAATTTTTATGCAATACAACATGTATATATAGTAATTATACTTGAAGTCTCTTTGATTTAAATTTACAGATTGAATTAAAAATAGATTTTGCAGGACATGTTTTTGCAATAATAGAAGAGCCTAGAAATGAAGAAGGTGTGAGTTACTATTTATTATGTTGCACCGAGGAGAGGAAGAAGCTACCAAATAATGAAACAAGTGATGAAGTTTTGTTTCCCACAAGTTCTAGTAGTGTATTTATGTTTAATTTATTAAAATTGAGATGAAATACGATGGAATTTTTTGCACCTCTATGGTTAATTTATCTATGTTGTTTCTTGTCTATTTAGGTTCAGTTGTTGTGCAAGGAATGTATTTGAAGCAAATAAAAATACTTAAACATGGGATTCAGTTTACTAATTATCAAGCTAACAACAAGGTTTATTAGTATAGCCACCTTGTAATTTTCACTACCCTATCTCTTCATCCAATCATGGGACATGGCATTCATAAGTGGAGACTTGATACTGATGATCATGAGAGAATATTATGGGTTATCCAACAACAATGTGAACCACTTGATGTGGCATAGAAATAATGTATATATGTATGATTTCAATTTGTTTGAATTTTGGTTGAATAATTTGACATAGAGATAAATTTTTCTTAAGTAAACTATTAAAATTTGAACAATATTAATACTTATTTTGAAATTTGAATGTATTACATGTCTTAAGGAGATGATTAAATACTTATCTCAATTTTTAATACATTACAGGTGCCACCATATAAAAAGGTAAATCTTATTTTTAACCAAGGCACCATTATTTCAACTAGCCTTGATTATTTCAACCAAGGCATCAATATTGTTTTGGGCCTCGTCCATTCTAAACTATACATCTCCAACATGACTAGTCAACACACGTCCCACTATTGATGAATGCAGTGGACTAACCAAACAAGATGGCATGGAAGTCAAATCATCACATGTTAGAAAATCCATGTAACTCATAGTCATCATGCTAAAGTCAACATCCTCAAGGCCAACATAAGAGGACTGGCACAATGCACTTACTGAAGGATTTGTGCATTGTGCCTCTCCCTCTGCAACAATAGAGTGGTTGGTAGGTTTATCCTCATGGGCACTGCCTCTATGGCCATGGCCTGGGTTAGGAGAAGGATGTGGTTGAGCATATATGATAGTACCCACATGAGCTCTAAGATCTGATATGGAGATATCATGGCCACCTGCTCTAAATTTGTATACATCCAGGAGATTGTCAGCCAAACTAGTCAATGTAACTTGTGCCATCTCTCCTGTGAGTCTCTCTAGGCTGGAAGGTAAAGGGATACCCGCTACAATATACATGTCATCTAAGGTCTTGCTAGAGGATGCTCCAATTGAGGATCTAGAATATCATTAAGACATTAAATAATACCCAACCTGATCACCAAATATGGATGTGAAAGCTGTTGCAATGTCCCCAACTCCATCAATCACTCCTCGAAGTAGGGTGCTATGAACAACATCATATGTTTTGGGACCCAAAGAAGGATCTATATTAGGTGCCCTCTGACCAACAATGGCCATGTCTGATGGTAATAGATGATCAGGTTGATGATAAGCATCTCTATCAGCCAGTATACCATTCCCTTCTCCTAGATATGGTGACAAATCAGTGTAATTCGCATCCCTCCCTAAACAAACCTCAGCAAAAATTTGTACAAAATATAGTGGAATCTAGTCATTATCTGGATAACGGCCATGTGCAACAAGAAATTATGGGTATATCAATGTTGTCATAGATGGATCCTAACAACTAGTAACCTAATAACCCTTCACATACTTCTAATCAATGTAAAATGGGAAAGCTTCCCATTTTAGGGTCTCTTTGGGCACTAAGGCCTGTACCTCAAAAAGAGAAATGCTTGAATAGACCTCTTGTCTCTTCCTCTCAAGTATGACTTCTATACCATCTACTGAATAGGGAGTAGCCCTCTGAGTGTCATCCCTAATTCTAATGAGGCTCTCAAGTATCAACTGACAAGAATTATTATACACACTAGAGCTAGTAGCCTTGTTTATAGAGTCTCCTAATCTTCCAATTTCCTAGTTAGTTTGGGGAAATAGTTCCTAAGGTGAAATTGGTGCATCTTCCATGATGTCTAACCTATAGATATATGTGTACCTACAAATTTTTAATCACATCACACACACACACACACACACACACAGATATATATATATATATATATATATATATATATATATATATATATATATATATATATATATATATATATATATATATATATATATATATATATATATATATATATATATATATATATATATATATATATGTATATATGTATGTATGTATGTATGTATGTATGTATGTATGTATGTATGTATATACATACATATACATAAATATATACACATATATAAATATATATATATATATATATACATACATACATACATACATACATATATATATATATACATACATACATATATATATATACATACATACATACATACATACATACATACATACATATATATATATATATATATATATATATATATATATATATGTATGTATGTATGTATGTATGTATGTATGTATGTATGTATGTATGTATATATATATATGTATGTATGTATCTATATATATATATGTATGTATGTATATATATATATATATGTATGTATATATATACACACATATAAAATCATATATGCATGTATATATATATACATATATACATACATATATTTACATGTATATACAAATATATGTATATATACATATATATATATATACATGTATGTATATATACACAAATATATAAATCTATATATACACAAATATATAAATGTATATATACACAAATATATACATGTATATACACATATATAGATATATATATGTATACATATATATACACACACACATACAGATATATATATGTATATACACACACACCGATATATATATGTGTGTGTGTGTGTGTGTGTACATGTATATATATGTATATAAACACATGTGTATGTACATGTATACATGTATATACACATGTATACTTGTAAATACACATGTATAATTGTATATACACATATATAAATGTATACACATGTATACATGTTTATATACACATATACATGTATATACACATACACATATATATATATACACATATACATATATTTTTATATGTATGCATGTGTACATATATATACATATACATGTGTGTGTATATATACATGTATACACACATGTACATGCACGTACATGTATATACACATATATATATGTGTGTATATACATATGTATACATGTATAAAAATACATATATATATGTGTATATATATATGTGTGTATATGTATATATATTTGTATATACATATATAAATGTGTATATATGTATACACACATGTATACATGTGTATAAATGTATACATGTATATATAAAAATATACACATATATACATGTTTATATACATGTATACATGTATACATGTATATACACATATATGTACAAATATATGTACATATATATATATATATATATACACACACACACATATATATGTGTGTGTGTGTACACATATGTACATGTATATATACATATATACATGTATACACACATGTACATGCACGTACATATATATACACATATACACATGTATGTACATATATATGCACATGTATGTACATGTATATACACATGTATGTATATAGATATATATACATATGTATATGTGTATTTATACATGTATACATATGTATATATCTATATACATACTATTAGTGAACATATTTTTCTTCTATAACAGTAAATTGATAAGTGACTCTTACAGTCCAGAAACAGAAAGAAAAACTAAACTAACAACTGAGTTAGTCTCTCACAACCAACTCTCTGCTTTAAAGGAGCAACTCCCTTCTACAAAGATCTACTTTTAATAGCCTTTATTGTAAAAGAACCAAATTTAAGGGACGCTTTAAACCAAAAAGCATAGAAAGGCTTGCTAACATTCTATCATGAATCAACAATACAATGCTTTAATTTCAAAAAATGCAATAGATATCTTGAGCCAATTGACTCAAATTATGAAAGGGAAACTTTTTAAGAATGACTGATTCAAAAGACACTGAATTTTTTTTTAAATGACTAAATAAACATCAAGATATGCATAGAGATTAAAGCAACATAATCATTTAACTCCAACTAAAATCAAAATCATACATTCACTTGACCAACTGATCAATGCAAACTGCTAGAATCTGATATAAAACCCAACTGATCATATATATGCATACCCAGAGTTCCAGAGTATAACTATCATTAGATAAATTTTAAAACAAAATAAAATGCCAAGTTTTTCTACTAAAGAACCAACACCCATTTGGTCATTCAATAACCTTCATATCGCCACACAGGGAAGATTCAGTTTTAAAAACTAATTATTCTTGGAAATAGAAGGAAATTTAGAAAAAAGAATTGCAAAAATAGAAACTATCTTCTGGGAGGAACTAATTGACCGATTGGTCATTCCCAGTTCCATCATCCTTAGCAGCCTTGGTGGTCTCTCACATTGCGCTCCACTCCTTGAAAGCCACCGAGAAGCTCACAAGTAACTCTCGGTTCGGTGTGGTAACTGCCTCAAATCTTTACACCTTGATGTTTCTAAAATTTTGTGCCAACTGGAGTTTCTCTCTCTGTGTTTTTATCTATTCACACCCATAGACTACTAGGGAATCTACTCAAGCGAAAACTAGAAAGTAATCGATCTCTATACTTTTGGCAACTTTCATACTCTTAACCTTTTCTTCAAAACAAGCGAGTATTTTGGTTATGTCAAATCTAGCTTGTCCTTCAAGTTCGATCAATTTACCAGACATTCGTTATGAGTATTCATGAATTCCTTAACACTATTCAATGTTTCCATGATCTGAGAGGATTCTTCATCTTCTTGTTCATAGAGTGAACTCTCCCATTCTAGATTCACCTTAGCCATGAATAGGGAATTCTCCTCTACCCCAAGTGTTGCCTTTTCTACAAGGAACTTTCTAATACCATAGGTATATGCATCTTCCATGTTTAGTAGCTTTGTTTCTAGTTGAGCCTTCTCCTTTCTCTAGGCTTCTACATCTACCTCAACTCTTTTAATCATTTCATTAGCTTTCTTAATCAGATCTTTAAATTCATTAGTAAACCCAACAATTTCTTGGTAATTTTATATATCTAGCTGAAGAAATTCTTTGACATTGACCTATCTTTTTGAACCTGATCTAAGAACTTTTGGTTTTCTGGGGACTTAACATCCAAATAAATGGGAATCATTGATAGAGATTGAGGAGAAGGATCCTAAAGTTGTTGAATAAACTTTTCCATTTCACAGAGAGTCTACTTCAGCTTCATTTTATCCTCAGCATCCTTCCACACTCGTTGGTTAGTCTTCTTATTGGCTGAGTTTAGGATTTTCAAATTGGCTTCCCTAGTAGCCATACCTAAATCCACTTTTTCCACATTGAAGTCCTGCTTCGTTACCTCATCGTTGGTTTTATCAGAGTTCAACTTGAATATTTTAGTAATCTAGTGACCAGTTTTGGAGTCCACATCCAATATAGCCTCTATCTTTGGCTTCTTTGCTCTGGGTGTCTTCCCCAAATATTTACTGACTAAATCTCCAATAGGAGTAGAAATAGGTACAATACTTCTTTTCTTACTTGCTAAAAAATCCATCCAGTTTAGGGTTTTTGGTGTAGAATCTCCTTAAGGAGTTTGTGTCATGGAACTATTTAATGTCGCCAGGTCTTCCTGACTTATTCCTGGTAGCTTAGCTCCTAGTGAGTTAACTGGAGTATTATCTATCCCTAGTTCCCCTTGGGGTTGTGGGTCACCTTCGTATGTATCTGGATCTAGCTCCTAGTTCTTGTGACTTTCACAGAATGTTCAATGATTGGATTTTCTTCCTCTGGATGTGTTTCAGCTTCGGATTTTATTTCACCTGCAGAAAGTAATTTTTCAACTTTGTCAGTATGTACAAGTGAAGCTGCGCATTTCAAAATCCTAGAACTCTTTCTATCATTGGGACAATGGACTCTTGCTTATTATTTCTTTTCACTTCTTTTAACTATTTATCAATTCTTTTGAACACATCTAGAGACAAATATTTTACGTCTTATTCTTCTCTTCCCTTCCAGTCTATTTTCCTTGTGACTGCATCATCATTTAGCTCTACATATCCAAATTCTAGTACATTTTCATCATCCTCAACTTCAAACCCTTTTATTTTGAAAGGAAGACAAAGCAACACAATCTATCTCAAAGAAAACCTAGAATGAAGTCTTCTTTCAACTTCAATCTCATCAACACAGTCGACCCAAAAATATCCTAGCTCTGGTTGGTGAAGGAAAGTAGCATCAATCTTGAAATGATTTTCTATGAATTGCTTACTGTCAAAGTAACTCCTTTTTTGGAAGGAGGTGAGGTTCATTATTTTTAATTCTATATCCATGGATGATATAGAATGCATTACCCTAAAATGGTAATGACCTAAGTCAATAGGGAAAAGAGAGCCCACACCTCTCTTGATCTTAAATTTCACCTCCACCTAGAGAAAATTTCTATAGACTTCTAGTAAGACAAACTTGTCTAGACATTATCTCGGAAGCTTCAAAGGTTCACCATTGTAACCTCCCACTCATAGATAGCTAAAAGTTCTACATTGAAAATAAAAGCTCCCATAAATTTTGATTAACTCCATAGCTTCTTCAGACATTTTGCAGTTGATTTTTCCCCTTAGCTCGAAAATGAGCTTAGACAAGAATGTATCCTGAATTCTTCTTTTTCTAAAGCAAAGGGTGGTATTGATAAATTTTCATATTTTCTTTCCATGATTCATGTGGAAATCTATCCCAAATTCTGCAAATGACAAGGGAATAAAACAAATATGAAGACAAATAGAAACTTGAGGCTTCTGCGGACTGAGATAATTCTTCATGAATGATTTCTTCTATTATTTATGCCCAATCAACATAATTTCCTTCACCTAAAATAGCCTGGATGAAAATGTACATCCAATCCTCCTAGAGAAGATCATTAAGATTACATTTTATTCTACTTAGCATGACAACAATGTCACAGACCTCTCTAATCAAGTGATCCTTTTTCAATGGTTTGGGTAATCTAGAACCCCCTTTTTCAGGCTTTAAAAACCAATCCCTGGAAATGTTATTGCTATAATCCTTCCTATTCTAGGTAAATTCCTATTGTGCTTTCTCAAAACTCCAATCACCATAGTTTTCCGCTAGAGGGATCCTTAGTCCTACCATGATTGTTTGACTATTGATAGAAAGAAATATCCCTCCATAAGGAACATGAATGAACCTATTAACCCTATCATACCTGTTTCTACATTACATAACCAATTTTGGGCATGGAGTCACTTCAGGAAATCTGGCGGCTTCCAATAATCCACTATCTACAATTTTGGTGGCAAGTGTTCCATTCTCTGCATTTCTCAACCTATGAACAATTTATTCTATATCTTCATCCACAAGGACTGTGTCTCGCATTTCAGGGAGACAACTACTCATAGGGGAAAACTTATTTTCCTTTACAAACTTGACCTTTGATGTTGACATGCAAGGACTAGACATTGCATTACTTAACAAATAATTTCAATCTAATGCAATGGGAAAGGTTTAAATTTCCTTTCTTACAATAGATCAATCTGAAACTAGAACAAAAATCAAGGAAATTCTTGAGACTCACCGATGCTTAGCTCTTGTCCTTGTGATTACCTTTGTGTGCCTTGCTTCTAATTATGCCACCAATGGTTATTTATTGAGCACATCCAATAATATTTATTTCATCTCCACATAACCTATACCCCGTTGCTGAGCTAGACTTCACTTAAATGTCATTTCAAACTCATCTTGAAATGAAATCGAGATTTGGCATGAGTCTCAAATATTTGGTAATTATTGCATTTTGAATTCCAAACCTTGAACCGTTTGGAGAGAAGTTCAAAGTTCATGATTTTCAATGCTCTTATTACTTGACAAACACATGGATGAGACAGGACTAATGCAGGACGTGTGAAGATTATTGAATTATGAACTAAAAACTAGGAGTTCAATTTCAAGAAGACAAAATCCAAAGACGCCGAAGAAAATGAAAACAAGAGGACACAAAATGGTAAGTTCAGTTTTAAAATTGAACTTTGAACCACAGAAAGATGGTTCAAAGTTCAAGATTCAAGATGGTGAAGGCACAACACACATTACTTAACAAGACCCTTTTTTCCACCCAAAAGAAAATGCATGCATAACAACATCAAGGGAATGCAAAGTGAATTTTGAACTTTGAACTACGAAGTTCAAAATTCAAAATTCGATATGCACTTGACAAAAACCATGTCACTTAGAAAAATTTACAATGAAGACCTTTTGACCGGCAACAGGTAGCTCCGACTAGGGATAGGACTGTGAGGGACTAAAAATGAACTCAAGATCTTTGGTTTCGTAGACCAACACAACAAAAGAACCTAAACTAAGCACAACAAAAAGACTATGTAAACAAGAACAAAATATTTACAACTGAAAAGCTTAAGATCATGTCCATTAAAGGATAGTGGAATGTTTGTTCCATCTTCATATTTTAACCTAAAGAATTCAATCCAAGCTCCTTGCTGATTTGAAAGGACCTTTCCACAGAGACTCAAATTTTCCATGAGCTCCTTGTGGTTCTCTTCTTTTATCCCAAAGTAGGACTTTATCTCCTTCCATGGATTTTCTAGGTCTAGATCTTCTGTCAAAAATATTTTTGACCCTAGCTTGATGGTTTGTGATATGGTCCACTACATTCTCTCTTTCTTCTTCAGTCTTGGTCAAGTAAAAGATTGTTTTTTCTAAAGCATTCTAAAAGATTTCATCTTCGATTATCTTTTGCAATTTGGCTTCTACCAACTCAAGAGGAAGAGATAGTTGTGCTTTTGTTCCATAAACTAGCTCAAAAGGATTCATACCAATGGCTCTTTTAGGTGTTTTCCTATCAGCCCATGGTGCTTCATAGAGTCATTTATGCCAGTCTTTCATATTTTCATTAACAAGCTTCCTCATTCTTGAAATGAGATTTTTGTTGGTTGACTCTGCTTGTCCATTTCCCTAGGGGAAATAATCAAAGGAATGAGAAAGTTGTATGCCATTATCATAACAGAAGATCTATAGCTCACTTGAAGAGTAGTTTTGGGCGTTATCAACTACTATCTTTTTTGGAATGCCAAACCTGACCAAAATGTTTAGAAAGTTGCACACTACTTCAGTGGTCATCTTCCTAACAGGAACGGCTTCTACCCACTTTTTGAAGTAGTCAATAGCTATTAATATGTGTGTATGAACCACACTAGATGGAGGATTTAGAGGGACCTATAAAATATAGACCCCATTGTTGAAAAGGTTCTTCAATGACAACAAACCTTAAGGGCAGAGTAGCCAAATGAGGTCTCCCAAAAAATAGCTTACATTTCTCACATGAGCCCACCCACTTGTAAGCATCCTGAAACATTCCTGGCCAATAGTAATCATTTCTTAGAATCTTAAAAGTTGTCACTATGGATGAAAAGTGTCCTCCATAGGACTCACCATGAAAGGTTCATAATAGTTGTTTATGTTGGTCTTCGTCAACACACCAAAGGAACATTCCATCTAATCCCTTCTTATATAATATATCATCAACTATTACATATTTGGCCGACTTAAGCCATAAATTCATTTTCTCTTTACCTGTCAAATGCTTTGGATATTCTCCATAAGTTT
This sequence comes from Chamaecyparis obtusa, assembly GCA_027943335.1. Lineage (NCBI taxonomy): Eukaryota > Viridiplantae > Streptophyta > Pinopsida > Cupressales > Cupressaceae > Chamaecyparis > Chamaecyparis obtusa. The sequence goes on along the minus strand of BSBK01004631.1, from coordinate 438,044 downwards.
GGTAGTAAGCAATGTTAGAGAACCAGGGATCCTTTAATCCAACTAGCAATGTCAAGGGGACTCCTTTCTTCCACCAATTCTTAATTTTTGGCAGTAAGCTTGCATAAATCCTGACCCCTTGCCAATTTAGTGGGTTTGATATCCAGATCAAATTCTTGTGCCTTTGATACCCATGTTTCTTGGTTATTTATGGCTACCTCTTTCTGCGTAAGTATACTTTTGACTACTGCATTGGGCACATAAACAGTGGAGTGTGAATGAAGTATGTAGAAATGGAATTGCTTTACCACTTTAACTACCGCAAAGGCCTGCTTCTCTATTAAAATAATACTTTAACTCATGTTTCTTCTATGGAATACTCATGAAAGAGATCAAGGATTCTTAATATTTATCATTTTTTGTAATAAGACCCCTAACATGGTGTGCTCATTGGCATAACAGTAGACTATAAAATCTTTCTTGAAGTCAGGTTGAACCAACACTGGCACTTGGGCAATAGAATTTTTAAATTCTTTAAAAGACTTTACCACTTCCTCATTCCATTTGCAAGTCTCTTTCTTGCTTAACAAATTTACCATAGGCCTGGTCATTTCTGAGAAATTGGGTACAAACCTCCTTAGAAAATTGATTTGCCTGAAGAAGGAATGGTTTCTTTATGGATCGAAAGTAAACATAGTTGTTGGATTGCTTGAACACTCTCTGGATCAATCCTTATTCCATCTTTTGACACCAGATGCCCAAGAAGATTCCCCTATGTGACACAGAAAATAGACTTCTTTGGATTAAGTGATATGTCATGATCTCTACATTTTTGCAAGACTGTCCTCAAATCATTTAAGTTCTTCTTTCTTATTTTTGAGAACACCATCATATCATGTAAATATATCACTATTAATTTGTTGATTAGGTGTCTGAAAGAGGAGTTCATAGCTTGCTGAAAATTAGCTCCTGCATTTATTAACTTGAAGGGCATTCTACTGTATGCAAAGGTATCCCAAGGAGTGGTGAAAGTTTTCTTGTGTTGATCTTCAGGGGAAACATTAATCTAATTATAACCTGAGAACCCATCAAGCAGGGACATCATTTCAAAACTGGCCACTGTTTGAAGAATTTGATCCATGTTAGCCAAGGCAAAATTGTCTTTGAGACTTGCCTGATTTAGACTCCTAAAATCCACACATATCCTTATTTCTCCACTCTTATTGTGTACTATAAAAATATTAGCTACCCAAGTAGAGTGGTGAATGGCATAAATTATCCTTTATTTTTGCATCTTATCCACCTCTCAGAATATTGCATCTGAAACCTTTGGATTATAATTCCTTAGTTTTTGCCTGAAAGGACTAGCTCTGGGATTCATTGGGATGTGGTGGTTGAATTTTCCTTGCCTAAAATATTTCAGATCTTCATATGGACCAAGCAAAAACATCTTTAAATTCTTTCAGTAGCTTTGAAAACCTCACTTTCTCTTCTATACTACAACAAGTGCCTAAATTAACAAGCTTTGGATCATCATCATTACCAATGTTGATCTTCTCATACTTGCCAGAAGAGCTCTTATGAGGCGCATGGGTTTTTTTTGGTAGAAAAATTTCTTCTTTCAAAGATTCTTTCCAGATTCATCAATCCTTTTGGAATTTGGTTTCCTTTTAACTTGATCGTCTCAGAAGCAACCTCATCTCCAGGATCAAAATAGAACTCATGGCATTCTATGTTTGAACCTTCAAAATACATAGAGGAGAAATTCTTCACCCCTTCCAAGAATTGCATAATATGAGTGTCATTACTAAACACTTTCCATGAACTGACATTTTCTAGCACACTGGGTCTATGAATCAGTTCTATTGAATACTTATCTATCCCAAAATTAGGGTGTGGAATTAACAATGATGTTGAACCAGCTAGGGCATCAGCTCTGGAATTAAACTATCTAGGCATAGCTTCAATTAAAAATGCATCAAAAAAATCCATCTCATCCCAAACTCTTCGGTAGTGCTTCAACCTTTCATTCTTAATGGAAAATAGGGCCCCTAACTTGTTTTACAATTAATTAGCATCACCATTTTCTTTCAACAGCTTCATTCCCTTCTTTTTGGCCTCTTCCATGCTGAGAAGCAAGGCTTCATATTCGGCTGTGTTATTAGTGTTTTCAAACTACAGCTTAAAAGCAGAAGAATACATTTCTCCAAAGGGAGATATCAACACTATCCATGATCCTGACCTAATTGAAGAACAACTATCGTCAAACTCAAGAGTCCACAAATCTTCACCCTTCAATGCTTCTAAATCAGGTACATCAACTTCAGGCATACTCAAGTAATTACCAAAATCTAATTCTTGATAAAGGATACATGATTTGGGGTCTTTAGAAGGGAACACGGTATGCTTAGACTTAGTTTCTGGCTAGAAGACTACTTTTTGATTACCTATGGGAATTGTAGCTTGGGACCGATCCAATTTAATTTCACCACCTAAGTCTTTGCAGAAAGTTCTACTCAGGAGAATCCCAGAACTGGCTGGGATGTCAACAACAAGGATAGTTAATTTTAATCTCATATTAGGATAAGCTACAAGAGAAACCTAAGAATCTTTGATCTTCCCTATCAATGGGACTTGTTTAGCATCCATTACATAGAAATTTCAAAAAAAATTGTCAAAGGGAGATCTAAAGCCTTGGCTACAAAGGTGAGCATTATGTTATCTGAGGTGCCTGAGTCTATAATACAATTGTTCAACTTGTACTTGTGTATAAACAATGAAACATAGAAAGGTTCCAATTTGGTAGAGGAAGAAGCTACTTGAGGGGTTTCTACATGAGTAGTAGGTTTTTTCATCTACAAATTGCCTGTATTTTGATTTAAGAGGGATTTCAGAGGAGAACATAGTATTTACTTGTTGAGGTTCATGGACTGAGGAAGAGCCTTTTACATAATAAATCAACTTATCCAATTCTTTAGGATTAAGCCTTAAGTAATCAATTGGACAAATTTGAATTTTTGAAGACTTGCGAAAATCAACTATATCAAAAAAAGGTTCAGGCTTTGACCTTTTTAATAACTTTGCATCTGGTGTTGATGGTCCTTGAAACTTATGACTAGCACCAGCTTGATTCATCAATTCCTTTTATTTTACGCGAGTCACCAAAGGAGGAGACTGAGTGGAAGTCTTAACAACACGTTGATTTCTTGTAAGGGGTAGAACAAGAACGATCTCCAAGAGTAAGAAGAATGCTACCACCTCTGTCAGAATCTGATTCGTACTCCAAGTAGTCACTCATGGAGTCACCAGGTCCTCCTGAAGTTCCTTCATCATTAGGTATTTCTACTATATTTTCTTTATTAGTCTCCATTTGATGGTATCTCACCATCTTAGGGAAAGAGGAACCATCATGATCATCAGTCAGGTGAAAAATACACATATTCCCTCTATTTACTGATGAACCTTTAATTAAGAGTTTTTGTGTTCCACAAAGAACATTAGATTTCTTACCAAAGGTACCTCCTCCATTATTTGGATATCTACAAGGGATATCCTGATATGGAGTTACAGGTTTGGGCAGTTGTCTTTTAATTTTGATCATTTCATTAACCAACTTTTGTACAATAGGGTCAGTGGAACAAGATGTAGATGCTTGACTATTGGGAATCTACACTTCTCTTTTCCATTTTTTAGCAGTTATCATATTGTCCTCGAGTTTGACTACCAGAGCTTGGACAACTGCTAAATTTTCCACTCTTCCACATCGCAAGTGAAAGTTGATATCAGGAGGCATCGCATTTACAAAGAAACCTTTACTATTCTCATCACTGGGATGATGTGCATTGGGTATTTGATGCAAAAATTTTGTTGAACTTGGCAATAATTTATCTCATTGGCTCATGCATCTCTTTTTTTAACTAAGAGAGTTGCAACAACAAAGAGTTCTCATCATTCGCCACTTTGAAGAGAGCTTCAAAGGCTATTTTCATAGCATTCCAAGTTTTGATAGAACCATTAGGAAGATGGTGAAACCAATCTGTAGCAGCCTCTGTCAATGTCTAAACAAACAAATGAATGGCCACATCTTCCATCCCCGCGGCTATAAACCCACCTAGAGTATTAAAAGCATTTAGATGATCATTTGAAGAGACCTTGCCATCTCCACTAAATTTAGGAAGGAATTCTCCAGCTCCTTTAGGAAAGGCTTGTGAGTTAAAATTGGTCAGGTCAAGGGGGCTAATTTGAGCTCCCCAAGGTTGGTTTTGAGCCATGTTGGGTAGAATGATATTTAGGGGTTGGGTGTTAAAATGAAATGGGACCAATGTACCAGATAAGGTAGGGCTTGAAAAGCAGTGGTGGATGTTGTTAACATGGTTGGAGAAGATGGTCTACTCGTAGCTTGAACTCTTCTTCTCATAGGGATATTAGGGGTAAAGTTCAATCTTTTTAAAGCCTCAAAATCTTCATCAATCAAACATTTAGCTCTATCTCCCCCTGTGTATCTTTTCTCAGCCAACTTACTAATTGTAATCACTTGAGGTATACAAATTTAGACGTAGGTCTTTGGACTTCCCTGTCTACCAAAATAACTTCTTGAGCTATAGGTAAGCCTCTTAACCGCTCACCAATCTCTTCTTCTTCTTCAATCACTAGCTGAACTTGTTAATACTGATGATTGCTTATTCTTAGATTCCAAGCTACTATGTTGATATTTGTGATGATGTAATCTTGGGGTATCTAAGAAATGAAGGTCAGGTTGTAAAACTAGTGGAATTTCTTGTTTACCAGGTATCACATCAGCGGGTAACACCATGATTAATCATTAAATGAAACTCTAAAGCTCTGGTTTACTTGTTAGACTCCCCAGTGGAGTCACCAAAAATTTGTTAGTGAACAAATTTTTCTTCTATAGTAGTAAATAGATAAGTGACTCTTACAGCCCAAAAACAGAAAGAAAAACTACACTAACAACTAAGTTAGTCTCTCACAACCAACTCTCTGCTTTAAAGGAGCAATTGCCTTCTATAAGATCTACTTTTAATAGCCTTTATTATAAAAGAATCAAATTTTAGGGACACTTTTAACCAAAAAACATAGAAAGGCTTGCTAACATTCCATCATGAATCAACATTGAAATGCTTTAATTTCAGAAAATGCAACAGATATCTTGAGCCAACTGACTCAAATTATGAAAGAGAAACTTTTTAAGAATGGTCGATTCAAAAGACACTAAATTTTTTTTTAAATGACTAAATAACATAAAGATATGTGCACAGATCAAAGAAGCATAATCATTTAACTCCAACTAAAATCAAAATCATACATTCACTTGACCAACTGATCAATGATAATTTCCAGAAACTTTTATAAAACAAACTAATCATGGATATGCATACCCAAAGCTCCATAGTATAACTATCATCAGATAAATTTTAAAACAAAAGAAAATGCCAAGTTTTTCTACAAGAGAACCAACACCCATTTGGTTGTTTAATAACCTTCATATAGCCACGCAGGCCTGATTCAGTTTTAAAAATTAATTGTTCTTGGAAATAGCAGGAAATTCAGGAAAAGACTTGCAAAAATAGAAACAATCTTCTAGGAGGAACTAATTGACCGATTGGTCATTCCCTGGTTTCATTATCCTTAGCATCCTTGGTGGCCTCTCTCATTTCTCTCCACTCATCAAAAGCCACCAAGAAGCTCGTAAGTAACTCTTAGTTCGGTGTGGTAACAGCCTTGAATCTTTGCACCCAGATGTTTCTGAAATTCTGTGCTTGCCTGGAGTTTTGCTTTCTATGTTTTTATTTGTTCACACCCATAGACTACCAGGGAATCTACTGAAGAAAAAACTAGAAATTCATTGATCTCTATACTTTTGGAAACTTTCATACTCTTAACCTTTTCTTCAAAACAAGCAAGTATTTTGGTTATGTCAACTCTAGCTTGTCCTTCAGGTTCGATCAATTTTACCAAATATTCGTTATGAGTATTCATGAATTCCTTAATGCTATTCAACGTTTCCATGATCTGAGAGGATTCTTCAGCTACTTGTTCATAGAGTGAACTCTCCCATTCTAGATTTACCTTAGCCATGACTAGGGAATTCTCCTCTACCCCAGGTGCTACCTTTTCTGCAAGGAACTTTCTAATACCATAGGTGTATGCATCTTCCATGTTTAGTAGCTCTATTTCTAGCCGATCCTTATCCTTTCACCAGGATTATACATCTGCTTCAACTATTTTAATCATTTCATCAGCTTTCTTAATTAGATCTTTAAAGTCATTAGTAAACCCAACGGTTTCCTTGTTAACTTTATCTATCCAGTCGAATGAATTCTTTGACATTGACCTGTCTTTTTGAACCTGATCTAAGAACTTTGGTTTTCTGGGGACTTAACATACAAATCAATGGGAACCATTGATAGAGGTTGAGGAAAAGGATCCTAAAGCTATTGAATATACTTTTCCATTTCACAGAGAGCCTGCTTCAGGTTCATTTTATCCTCAACATCATTCCACACTCAGTGGTTAATCTTCTTATTGGCTGAGTTTAGGATTTTCAAATCACCTGCCCTAGTAGCCATACCTAAATCTAATTTTTCCAAATTGAAGTCCTTCTTTGTTACCTCATGTTGGTTTTATCAGAGTTCAGCTTGAAGATTTCTACAATCTAGTGACCAGTTTTAGAGTCCACATCCAACATAGCCTCTATCTTTGGCTTCTTTTCTTTGGATTTCTTCCCCAAATATTTGCTAACTAAATCTCCAATAGGAAGAAACAAATACAAAGCCTATTTTCTTACTTGCTGATACATCCATCAAGTTTGGGGTTTTTGGTGTAGAATCTCCTGCAGGAGTTTGTGTCATGAAACTATTTAATATCACCAGGTCTTCCTGACCTATTCATGGTAGCTTAGCTTTTGATGAGCTAACTGGAGTATTATCCATCCTGAGTTCCCCTTGGCGCTATGAGTAACCTTCATCTATATCTAGATCTAGCACAATGCAAGGGAGTTTGTCTATCTTTTCCTTCCTTCTTCTCCTGGTTCTTGTGAGTTTCATAGAATGTTCAATGATTGGTTTTTCTTCCTCTGGATGTGTTTCAGCTCCAGATTATATTTCACCTACATAAAGCATTTTTTGAATTTGTCAAAATGTATAAGTGAAGTTGCACATTTCAAAATCCTTGAGCTCTTTCTAGTCATTGGGACAATGGCCTCTTGCTTCTTCTTTCTTTTAACTTCTTTTAACCATTTATCAATTATTTTGAACACATCTTGAGACAAAGAATTTACATCTTCTTCTTCTTTTCCCTTCCAATCTATTTTCCTTTCCACTTTGTCATCATTTAGCTCTACATATTTGGATTCCAATACATTTTCATCATCCTCAACTTTGAACCCTTTAATTTTGAAATACAAAAAAAGCAACACAATTTATCTCAAAGTAAACCTAGAATGAAGTCTTCTTTCAATTTCAATCTCGTCAACACAGTCGACCCAAAAATCTTCCAGCTTTGGTTGGTGAAGGAAAGTAGCATCAATCTTGAAATGATTTTCTATGAATTTCTTACTATCAAAGTAACTCCTTTTTTGGAAGGAGGTGAGGCTCATTGTTTTTAATTTTATATCTATGGATGATGTAGAATGCATTACCCTAAAATGGTAATGACCTAAGTCAATAGGGAAAAGAGAGCCCACACCTCTCTTGATCTTAAATTTCACCTCCTCCTCGAGCAATTGTCTACAAACTTCTAGTACGATGAACTTGTCTAGATAGTATCTCGAAAGCTTTAAAGGTTCACCGCTATAACCTCCCACTCTTAGATAGCTAAAAGTTGGAAATTGAAAATAAAAGCTCCCATAAATTTTGATTAACTCCATAGCTTCTTTGGACATTCTGCAATTGATTTCTCCCCTTAGCTCAAAAATGAACTTAGCCAAGAATGTATCCTGAATTCTCTAAATTCTTCTTTTTCTGAAGCAAAGGGTGGTATTGATAAATTTTCACATTTTCTTTCCACAATTCATGTGGAAATCCATCCCAAATTTTGTAAATGACAA